>VZRS01003369.1:0-17756 GCA_013398055.1 Ifrita kowaldi | reverse complement strand
GGAGGGAGGGGAAAGGGAGAGAGAGAGAGAGAGAGGGAGAAGACATTCCCCAGCAGCTTTCCGACCCGGGGCAGCCGCTCTCCCTTGAGGGCACCCCTTCTCCCGCTGCCCCCCTTTCCCGGCGGCCGCAGGGCTCCTACCCATGCCGAGGCAGTGAAACCTCCGCGGGTCGCTGACGCTGTAGGTGGTGGCGGCGCAGGCAGGTGGGTGATGCGCAGGGTGTCCCAGGGCCGCGGCGGCGGCGGGCACCGAGGCGGCGGGCGGCGGGTGGTGAGCGTGGCCGGTCCGCGAGCAGCACTGGGCCTCGCCTGCGGCGCTGGGGAACTGGCTCTTGAGCAGAGGGATGGCCCCGCCGGCGCCGCCGCCGCGGGAAGAGTGCAGGTGCGAGGTGACACAGAGCGGGCAGACGCAGAAGGCGCCGCTCTTTCGGGACGGGCAGCCCGGGCCCGACACCGACATGACGAGGGGGGAAGGCATGCTGAGAGGGATGAAGAAGTCCTGGCCGTGATGATGCTCAGGAAGGGACGGAGCCGGCCTCGAGGAGTCTTTGATGATTAAGGAGTCGACATAGAAGGAGCGTGACATTGCGGAGGGCTGCGAGGCCGGGGGCGGCTCTCCCAAAGTCGGGCTTTTCCTGCTTGGCCAAGTTGCCACTGAAGTCCTAGCGAGTCGAGAAGGTGCTTATGTTTGAGAGCTGAACAAAAGGGTCCCTGGAGAGGGCTGGTCTTAAAGTCCCCCCGCCTGGATCCCCTGCGCCGGGGTTTTATATCAACTATTTAAACACGTGATGGCTGAAAGCCTCGCAGATCTAAATCTCCCCGGCTTCCCAGGCCGGCAGGAGAGGCTGTCGGGGGGGGCCAAAACGGGGTAGGGGAGGGGGGCAAAGTGTGCGTGCTTGCTCGTTGCCCGATGACTTCACTCCTTTGCCTCCGCCTCAAATAAATTATAGGAGCAGAGAAAGCGAGGAGGGGGCGGCTGCTCCGCTGCCCCGTCACACGTCGCGCTCGCAGGCATGTCCCTCTGTCAACACAGCCGGGATGCTGCGGATAAAATTAATCGGAAGGAGTTTCTGCACGGGGGTTTTCCCCGAGGGGAACGCTCCTTTACCTCGCCGGAAGGGAAAGAGAGGTGAGAGCAGGTGATGCGCTGAAATAAGCGGTTCGACACCGCCCCCGTCACCCCCAGTAAAATAGCATCCAAAGGGCCGTGGATCCCACGGAGGCCTGGGGCCAACACCCTTCCCCAGTCCGGCCCACTCCCTGTACTCAGGACTCCTTCAGGAGGCCCTTTCTGCATCAG
Source organism: Ifrita kowaldi (assembly GCA_013398055.1). Lineage (NCBI taxonomy): Eukaryota > Metazoa > Chordata > Aves > Passeriformes > Cinclosomatidae > Ifrita > Ifrita kowaldi. The sequence goes on along the minus strand of VZRS01003369.1, from coordinate 16,457 downwards.
AGGAGCCAGGAACACAGATGCAGCCATAGATATAAAGTTAGGGATGGCGCGCGTTTGTGTGTCTGCGCATACATATGCATGTAGGGTGGGTTGGGTGGCTTTTTTTCTCCCTCCTCGCCCTTTTCACCTCGAGTGAATCTTGCCAAATTGGCAATTACTGCAACGGACAAAGCCTTCAAATATCTGGGCACTTCTCAGCCAAACGGTATCAAAACGGAAAACTTTCAAGCGAACTTCCCCGTCCGCTCCAGGACCGCAGTGCGCAGCGCTAATGAAAAGCGAACATGTCAGGGAGGGATTCTTTGATCTCCACCAAGTTTGCTGAAGCAATCATTCAAAGTAAAATTGGATAAACAGCTAAATACGGTCGGTGGCTCCGAAACATTTCAGAGTGCATTAAAAAGCCAAGGTATTCGCAGCATATTACGCAATTTTCCAATGACCTGTTTTATGGGAGTTTAAGAAGAGACTTATCGTTAATAGAAGGACGATCGCGTTCTTGTTTAGCAGATGCGAAGCGGCGTTTAACACAGACTGCGGATCCCATCCCACTTGACACGGGAAAGGGAAGTGACAATTGTGCTCTAAAGCAGAAAACACAGGCTACGCCTGATTACCAGAGGCTGAACAGAAACTCGGGAGTGCAGCAATAGCAGAAACATGTTCAGAAGCGGTTATCATGCGCAAGGGCCGGGCCGCGGACATCCTACCATGCCTCCCGCACATCCACGCTCCTGCTGTTAAACCCAGCAAAATAAAACCGCCTTCTGATGGAGCCGGCATTTCCTCGCCCCGGGACCAGCGAGGCTCGGCGGTGCAACTCCAGCCTTGCTAAGAGAGGGGCCAGGTCTCGCCCGGCTGTGCTATCCCGTCCTCATCCCCATCCCCGTCCCCAACTCCAACCTGCCGACAGCAGTGCCCTTGTGCAGGCCCCCCCCGAACAGGGGCCGGGGCTCCCCTAGCCCTGCTCCCCTTTCTCCCCCGCACCTCCCAGGGCAGGCACGGTGCAACAGCGTTTTTAGGGACACTCCATGCTCGGTGATCTGAGGATTTATGGATAGCAATTAAAGTTTTATGAATTGCAGCTGAGGCTGGTTATGTGGCTATTTGAATGTGATTAGAATTCAATTAGAAAGTGTTTACCGGCCGGCGGGGGCTCCGGAGTGTAAACAGACAGCTATTCCAGCAATGCGCTAATCCCGCGTCTTGTGACAACAATTAGGGGCTCGCGGGGTTTAGGCGGGTCGGCTCCAACCTCACCTACTTTTCCCCAAACTGCTGCCCAGGGCTCAGCCAGGGCCTCCCAGCCTCCAGACCCTGGAGCCCCAGCGCCCGCTGCCCGCGCCGCCGCCGAGGCCCTGAGGTCCGCGGCCCCGGGGATAGCCGGGGGCTCTGCCTCCTGAGCTCCAGTGCGGCCGGTGAGATTCTAGTCAGGGTCACCGTGCACGGCATTTTTTGGTCTGGCTCTTCCCGTTTAAAGCAAACTACATCTGGAGAAGATTTGAAGAAATATCTGGGTTTTATTTTAATTTTTAAAATTAATAAATGTTTTGTTTGTTTCCTTTCCTTTAAGAGAGGCTATTCTGGAAAATGAAAATATTATTAATAATAATATTAATAATAATAATACAACCCCAAACCTCAGTGGAAAAAGCTGCCTGCGGTGATAGAGTGGATCTGGGGAGGGGACTGTCGTAAGGGAAGGCAGACAGAGCAAGAGTCGGATCAAAATTGCAATTTGTAATTGTTATAATAAACCAAACGCAGTGATAAAAGAGAGAGAGAAAAAAATCTCTAAGAAAAACCCACCCCTGAAAGCCAGAGCAAGAAAAGAAGTCATTTGAAAGCAAAGACATCCCAAACCAGGCGGAATGATGCAAGGCGTGCGCCCACATCACATCGGCCTCGTTACAATTTTATTTTTCAATAATTCTGTCCGATAAAATTTCATTGTCCATTAAGTAATCCCCGAAATGAGAGCTCTTATGAGCCTATAATGAGCTCTAATTGCTACGACTGGGAGAGCCACGTGGAAGGATTTAGAAGGTATTAAGCAGTTGGGTACAGAGCACAGGCTGTTACCTAGCCATTACTTTCATAATTCAAGGAGAAAATTAGTCCTTTTAAGGGAAAATCCTTTGATTCCCTTCATTCTGCTCGGGGTGACAGAGTATAGCTTTGTCTGCCTTTAGTTCAAGACAGTGTAACAAATGAGAATGTAACGAAATTGCCCCCTTTTGAAAGTGGAGCAGTTCAAAAAGAACATCAGAGCCGCTCCCCTGGTCCGCCGAGCGCAGGACTGGGTGCTGGTCCCTCTTTTCTTCCAGATGTCTCTAACACCTTTATGTAGAAGAGATTCACGGCTTAAATGACAAAAGCAACTCTTTCCCTTCCCTCCCCCAACCCCCGCAGCTCTCGACAGAAGAAAAAGCCATGCCCGCCCGGAGAAAGCGCCGGCTTTCATGCGCGCATCTCCGCGGAGTTCACGGGAGGAGTTGCCTTGGTGGAAAGCGCTTAAGCCCGGGGACACGTTTCGAGCAGAAAAAAAAACCCCAAAACCAAAACCAAACAAAACCCCCAAATAAACACCAAAAACCAAAACGACAAACCCAAAACAACACCTGCAGAGCAGCCGTGGTCGCAAACATCACACCGGGGTGACCTGCGGTGGCGCTGGGCAGGCTGCGCCCCGGGCTGGGGCAGTTCCCGTACGGGAAAGTCCCGCTCAAAATAAAGCCGTGCGTGGGTAAGCGAGGGGCCGTGGGCTCCTGCGCTATAATCGCATTTATTCGCTACTCTAACATTGATTTCCTATTAGTTTCCAAAGTGATCGGCAATCCCAACGCCGGCCTTTCTGAAGCGAACGCAAGCTAAAGACAGGACTTGCCCCCAGCTCCCATTAAGGAGGTCATTATAAAAGCGTGAACAAGTCTATTAATGTTTTATTGAAAGCGCATCGTTAACTTGTATCCATCCTTTTCTGAAAGTGGCATTGTGATATTGCTGTCTGTGGCACATCTTACCCAATATAGCCCGAGATTTCTCCATTATCTGTAACCAAGCAACACTTTCTGAATACCAAAAATTGAAAAGAACCGCTTAGTCTTCAAGAAAGTCCTCAATAATAGTGGAAAAGAACAAAGATCCAGGAGACAACAAAATGCCACAGGGGTGACTTTTCATGAGCAATTATCTCTCATTAATCAGAAGAACAGCTGCAATATTAATTTTCTCTCTTTCTTCCTCTCTTTTCACAGTCCCCAACATTTGAATAATCATAAATTTTGATTTCATGGAGCAGCAACATTGCCAGCGACTTCCAGACACAAGCTACCTAGGCAGGGCGCACGCTTTGCACATAGCTCTTATTTTAAGGCTGCCAAAGAATAAACTGAAGAAAAGAAAAGAGAGGAAAAGTCTGGATTGCTTTCCCCCCTCCCTTTGCCTCGGAGCACGGATTAAACCAGCAGCCCCTTCCCTCCACCCCTGCCGCTTTCACTCATGGAAAGTAACAGGCGAAAGTACCAAGTGTCTGCGCCAGCTTCAAGCGTGGGAGTTTCTACAACCTCGCTGTCCATTTAACTTCCAAACATGAAGCCAAGCGTTGTAGATCTGTCCAAAGAGACAATCTTTGGGCGTAACACGCATTGTGAGACATCAAAAGGCCCTGGCGTTATGCGCACTGAGAAGCGTATTCAGCACGAAGGGTGCAATGCCTCTCTTTTCAGGGGCTCAGCCGCGGATTGTTTAACAAGTGACGTCGCCGCGGCAAGAAAACCGCGCTCCTCCAAAGATAAGGATGTAACATTAAATCTCGCTTTTTGGATTTCAAAGAATCTCATTAAGGGCAGGGGCCGGAGGCGGCCAAGATGCGAACGGGAACCGTGCCCCGGGGATGTGAGCACTCGGTGCCGCCTGCCCAGCTTCTCGCTGCCTGGGGGAACAGGGCAGAGTCAAGGCCGAGACCCCACCACCCCTCAAACTATGCCCATCTTCGGAAAGCAGCCTTTCCCTCCTCGGCCCCGGAGGGCAGGGGAGCGAAGCCTCTCTCCGGAGATCGTCTCGCAGCCTGGCAGTGGCCGGTGGGCTCACCCAAGGGTTTGCGGGCTGACCGCGGATTGAGGAGAGCGAAAGCAGCTCTCGCCCCTTTCCCCGCAAGTATCGACCCCCGGTGCCCTTCCTTTCCGTGAGAGATTTCCTTTGCCTCCATCCTCAGCCATAAATTACCCCACCTAGACTTGGCACGGCAACCCTCTCCCCCCTCCAGGAAACGGGCCGTTTCTGAGGGAATGAAGGGACGCCCCTGCACCCAGGAAGGACAGGCCCACGGCTGCCCTTCCCGGGACTGCCGAGCTCCTCTTGCCCCAGTGCCCTCTCGCACCCCGTGAAGTGGGGGTGGCGGCGGATGGCGGGACACGGAGCTCCAGCTGGAGTGGGAGCGGCCGCCTCCCTCGAGGAAGAAATCTGCTACGTCTTTCCACCCCTTTGCAGCCTTTGGAGAGATGACGCTGCTCCATGTTGTTGGTGCTTTTCACAAAGTTACTCATTCACACTGATTAGCAGCAAATTTCTACATGAGTCCTTCAGGGCGACTATGATCACTTGCATTTGAAAGAGTGCTTCCAAAGAGCTCCAGCAGCAGCCTTCTTCTGCTCTCTCCCTTCACATCCCAATTCAGTGCCTTTTGCTTTCACCTGCAGGCCTACAGTGACAACTGTCTTTCATGTAATGACCAGCCAGAAGGCTTAATTCTGTTATACATTTTATTTGGAGTGGGAACTTTCATTATTCACTTTGTGAGGTTCTTCCTAAGTCAATCAGGTCTGCTCATATATGTGCTGATGTAGGCCTTAATTCTCTCCCTCTTCAACCCTCTTAAAAAGAGTGTTAGCACTTTGATGTGTTCCCTTCAGTGTCTGGAAGCCAAAATCTCTTGTCTGTATCTCCTCACCATATTGCCCTTCTACAACAGATCCTGTGAAGGAGACAGAGAAAGAAGATGCCCGGTGAGATTGTTATCCACAGTCTTGTCGGATATTTCCCTGAGTCTGCCATGTTCCTAGTACTCTTCAGGTATGGGGCAGCATCAGGCCAGACACTACAGGCAGTCTGGGCTCTGGTTTCATTACTGGCCATCATTTACAGCTCTAACAGATAAAATTGCTAGCTGTTACACATGACGTGTGAGAGAAAGCTGTGATAGTGTGTCTTTAAAGGGGATAAAATTAAACCCCTGCAGCAGCCTCAGTGAAGTTTTATGTTGGGAAATCGAGATGAAACCCCAAGGTCATGTGAGTCAGAACAGGGATTCAAAATGCTGCTGTGGGCTCTAGAACACACCAATCATGACCTGTTTTGGTTTTAGAGTGATGTACCACAAATCAACACAAGAGTGATACTTTGTAGTGATACAGGCCCCAGTCCAACAAAGAACATGAGATTCTGTGTAATACTAAACATCCCACTCAATTTCTAACCTTGAAATTCAGACCTCATGCATTTTGACCCTTAGGTGTCGTGGTTAGGTTGAAACGTTCTGCTTAACAGTGACCAAGAAGCAGTGACCTTAACAGTGACCAGCCTTTTGAATTTTCTACCAGAGGAAGTGCCACATTTTTTAAAGCCAGATTAACAGGAATGGACATTAAATGCTGCTTGTGAGAAAAATGAAGAGGTCATCAAACACATCATCATATTGCAGGAGCTAACTATTTCACAGTCAGAAAACTGTAAATTGTGAGTTCACTTCACACAACCTAAACCAATAAAATGGTTATAATTTCCTTCTTTTTCCTGTAATGAAAATATGGATGTGGGATAGCCCACGACGCTGTGTGTGGAGAAACCTTGTCAGTGATGGCAGACTGTTTTCCATGTCCATCTCAGAAAAAAACCTAAATCAGAGCACATCCAGTGAACAGCTTTAGAAGTGTAGTATCAGAGGAACACGGAACCCCATGAGAAGAGAAGACTCAGAGAGCAGAGACATGATTGTTGCTTATACCAGTGAGGTAAATACCCACAAGAGAGAAGAGCTACTCCATCTAAAGAAGAGCATCATCACAAAAACAGGTGGATACACTCTGGCTGTGTAGGAATTTAGCATGGAAAAAAAAAGCAAAAAACCCCTTCTAACTACAAGAGAAATTAAGTACTGGAACTCCTTGTGGGATTTACCAATGGAAATATGAAATAGAAGTAGTTTTAAGAGAAAACTTGACACATTTCTGACTGTTACTTAACAGTTCCTGAAGTTATGGGATTTTTTTCTGAAGACACATACAAACTCTGCTTAACATCCATTTTGAAATAGTACTGACTTAATTTTTAGTTGTTGATTATTTCAGGGAATGGGTTGTCTAAGAAATATCCTGGATTTGTACTCCTAAAATCTAAGGTCAACAGAGCACCTAGAGCAAGTCTGGAAGCAGTGCTCTGCTGCATCCTTCCTGTCTTCTACCCTATACCATCCCTGTTTATTGCCTGTTTAGCGTTCTGCCTCTGCTCCAACAGGAACTGTTCCTTTTGTTTGGGTTTTTCCCTTGTTGTTACGATGTGTAATAAAAGTTATATGTGCCAAAATGGTCAGGTTTTTTCATATGTCAGAATAAACTTCAGTCTGATTTTGAAACATTCTGTAAACCTCTACAAGAAAGAAATCAATCCTTTCATTTCTTCAGCTCCATTTGCACAATATTGTCTTAGCTTTGCCTGAGCAGCTGTTATGTGAAAACAAATATCTAATGCTTCTAGCTGGAAGCAGCCCTTTATCACATTCATCTTTTTATATGTATCTGTATCCTCAATTTAAAATACAGGAGCAAAACCAGAAGTTTCAGGAAGCAGAGTCTCAGTTAAATACAGGCTAGAGGTAGCCTACCTCAGCTTTCCTATATGTATAAGTAACATACTGAAGAAGGACAAAATATGAGCACATCAAAATGAAACCAAAATGAAGGTTTCTATTGAAAAAGCATTTTAAAAGTTTGCATAGTCTGCCTCTTCTAATTTCTCACGAATACGCTGTCCAAGCTTGTATTTGAAGCTTTCAGTTTGAAAAACCATGGAAACAAAATATTTCCATGTTTCATGAAGCCTTACAAGGCATCAGTGTAAGCACATTAGTTCAAAGTTTATTTAATATGCTATAATATTGAGGCTGTGTCAAAATATAATGGAAAGAGAATGATAGAAGTCTTGAAAATTGTATTATAAAGTTCAGAGCACTCTTCTAATAACAAAAAAAGAAACACATTAAAATGAAAGAAACCCCCCAAAACCAACCAAAGAATCTAAAACAGTATGAAGCCTCTGAAGAAGGAAGAAGTATTGGAACGTTAACTGGTAGAAGATGTAACCGTGAAGGTATAAGTTACAAATTTATTGTGCAAAAAAATTACTACGATACATTGACCAGATGAAAAAAAATCAGCCAAAAAGGAGTCCAAAGTATTAAGAGTGGTTCAGACACAACTGTGTCCACATTAGCAGTCTGTGTTCTCTCCCTTACACTTTGGCTGAGTTAAAGACCTAATATTCCTATTAAAACATGCATGCGTCTAGAACATGAGTAACACTACAGCGTGTAAGAGGTGTGACTGTCTGCACTCTCAGACATTCTAAGACAGACTAGTTACAAGCCAGAAGATGGAAAGATTTGGGTAAAATACTACTCTCAGTTCAGAGCTGTAAGACAGAATAACTCTGCAGCTATTCTGAATGGTGCAGTGGGAGTAGAATTTGGCCTGGTGTTTTCAAAGGTTAGTTAAACAAAATATGACCTTTTTCAGGCTAGAGGAACAAAAGAGGTCAGCTCATTCTCCAGAGCTACAAAAGGTCTTTCAAGGATACCAAAGAAATAAAAATAAAAGCCATGATCACACTTCCTAGATGCACACACAGAAACAACACTTGTATGTTAAGATATTACCCAGTAGAAAAAACCCTGGGAGTGTCCCAATTAATAGTGAGTCCTGCCAGTAATTCACCCACTGTGGGAAAGGTGTACATATTCAATCAATTTTGTCCAAGGTCCCAGAGCAAGCCAGTTGCAGAACTGAGATTTGACCCAAAATCTCCTGGTTTTCAGTGCTGCAGTATTTAACAGAGCTTCATAAGGCACCTTGAAGAATTGCAAAGAGTCTGCTGAATCTGATTGTACTTTAACAGCTCATTGGGCAAAGGAAGCCTAATGCAGCTTTCCCATTCCTTTGTGGGTAAGAACTTACACAGCTTATTCTCCTGCTTGCAAGGACATTCTGGTGCAAGCTGGCCATTGTGTACAAACAGATCAGCTACCCAAACGTCACTGATTTAATTCTCTGCTGCAGTCTGGAATTGATACTCTAATCTTTTTGAGGGGAGCAAAACTCCACTCCAATGTCTCAAGTGAGCTGCAGTGAATCTGATCACAAAGTGCCTTTGAATCAGATGTGCAGCTTTTTCTTCTGCTGCCTCTTCACATGCACATCAAGAAACTGTAGCACTCACATAGTGATGGGATAAAGCACAGATTTTCACTGAGCTGCATCAGGCAATGCTTAGGGTGAGACTGCTAGCAGTCAAAAATGAACTCGAAGGAACAGGATCCTGAAGAAAGGCAATTCTTTTCCAATGTTTCTCTTGCTTTGAAAGGAAAGTATGTTCATTTTGAGGTTGCAGATTATTCCCCTCTCTCATGCTTTACCACAGAGGTTAGAATTGTTATTTGTTCTCTACCTTCCTTGAGGAAATAATGCTCTAGGAATGTAATATATTCCACTATATTCCATCATTTGTCACACTTCAAACAACTCATAATAAGAATGGCTGTTTTTTCATGATTTAAGGATCATGCCCAATACTACCAGAGAAAAAAAAAATCTACTTGGAAGCAGAAAGGATGCTATTTTAAAGATGTTCAAAAGCAAATAAAATTGACATATCTGAAAGAGACTGGCGCTAGAAATCTTTCTTCGCTTATATGCAATAGGAATGAAAATGTTAGCATTCCCAAATATTAATGAACTTGAAAGCATATAGAGGAAATCTCAGTTGTTCATGTTTTGATGATTTTAAACGAAAGACATCCTCCCCTGTTCTCTTTAGATCAACATTTGTCACAGTAACTAATGAGGAAGTAATTATAATGTAATTTGTCAGAATAATCTGACAGGCAACGAATTATGTTCTCAATCCTAAAGGACTACATAGTTCCAGTTTTCCAACAGACTGGGTACATGTGGGTGGCATAGCAGAGGGTATTTGTCTTTAAGCAGGATAAAAACTTTTGCACTTTCTATTCTCAAGAAAAAATGGACAAAGGCATTGTCTAATTCTCTGAAATATGTTATATGAAGGCATTTCACCCTAATACAGATTAGTAAATTTTATTTTAACAATTTCATCATATAAAAGCTACTTCTTTTTACAGTGACTTTGAGATTTATAGTTCAGTTGCAGTAGTTAAGTAGTCACCCACTGTTCTTTTAAGGCAGTGAGTAAACAATTTAGCCATTCAGTCATATTTACCAAGAGAAAAATAGCTGTCCTCAGAATAAATACAAACTACAAGAAGGCATTGAAGGATGGAAAAACAAAGAAACAAGAAAAAATAAAGACATTAATTTAAAATCCATGCTGGTGTTCAGGGATGCGATTGTTCATTCCAATAGCAGCAAGAGGAGGCCTGCATTTGTCACTGACCATTTTGGTTTGGGGCATGATTTGGTTCATTTTTTTTAGAATAGAAGTTGACCACAGCTTTACCCAAGTAACAGCATCTGTATCTCTAATATATACAGCAGAGGACTCAGCCTGCATTACTCCTTTGCACTTGTTTTCAGCGCTTCCAGCACATATAGTTCTTAAGGGTGACTTTCTGAAGAAAGGATTGATATTGTACATTTGCCATTTTAAGAATGTCTTTAAAACCTAGAACTTGCTGTTCCATTTGCATATTTATATGATTTTATTTACATTTTGCTTTAGTGGGCTTTATGCTTTTGGTCTCCCAGCACTGAATAAAACCCCACAAGCTTCAATGATAGTTTAAACTTAAAGAAAATTAAAAGGGTTTTTGTGTGTTCCTGTTTAATTGATGTGATTATAGAAAAAAAAAACAAAACTAAAAGCCAAGCAGCATGGATTCTGTTGTACTAGATTCTAATATTGATAGGAAGAGAAAAAAAAAGCTGCCATGTATATTTCATGTCAGTGAGCCTTACAAGAAGAAAACAAAACCCAGTGTAGTGCCTAAAAACAGCCAAGAGTTTATCTTGTGTGTGGGCTATGTGAAACACAAGTAGGTAGGTCTTTAAGTCAAACATATCACAAATTCTTTATGGATTAGGAGGTTCTGCCTTCAGTAACACATAGTCATTTGGTCCTTGAAAGATCAGGAGTATCCAACTCCGCCCACCCATAGTTTTAACAGACTTGAAACTACAAGGACTCTATTTTTCATCTTGTTATATGTTAAGGAAATTGTGAAAAGGGAGTATCTGCTTTTGTCTTTACGTGCAATCCATGCTTTCTGTACTTTATTTATGCCTTATGAAGAGTCTCTTTCAGAGATACTATTTTCTATATAGAGGTATCTTTTGAACTCCTCTCATTAACCTCATGCAATGTAGGAAGCCAGACCAAAAGGAAAATAAAATAAATTGCTTGACAGAAGGAAAAAAGGCTAATTAAAAAGGACATGAATTGGAGCTATTCAACATACCTTTTTACTCTAAGAGCTCACTCAATCCTGCATCATGAAGTCAGAAAGACAAATCTGACTTACCATAATGGTTTGGCGTCAAGACTTCCCTTTGATTTTTGCACAGAAAATCTTGGTCAGTTTATTTGTGGTTTACAGGGATTTTGCAAAATAATCAGTTAATCAGCAAGAAATGACATAATGAAATTGGTGAGACAAATACAATATCGTGACTCTAACAGCAAGTTCTGCTGTGTTACTCGTAGCTATGTACCTGTTCCTGACTTTGCCTTTCCATGTTTCTGCAATACTGTAACTAATTTTTTTTTTTTAAATTTAAATTATTTGATTTTGTTAAAACTTCAGGCATGGTAGTCACTGATGCCACTACCAGAAACACGTACATTATCAGATGTACTTTATCCAGATTTGTCAAGAGCAATGGGACATTTAAGCAGAACAGAGGAGCCAATCCAGGGGAGGGGCTCTATGTCAAGAGACTGATGACCAGGTCTCAGAGCAGACCAAGTAAAGCACAGTCTGATGTGAGTGCCCTTGGAGGTTTGCTACAGTTCTGTAGCTTTGTTAAACTCCCTCTGCTGTATATATTATTTCTATCTATCTTCTCTTCTCTGGCTTCTATACCATCCCATTCTATACCATTCTACACCCTGCTTGCCCCTTTCCCTTGCTATCACCACCCACTCTCGTTTTCCTTCTGGCTACTCTCTTCTCTTAATTAATCAGGGAAAGAGAAGCTGCTCCTGCCAGCTTTGCTTTGCTGTTGAGTAGTGGTAGGAGTTCAAAGAACAAGGTTATGCCTGCACCTGCTGCTTGTTCTTTGATGTCCTGTTGCATGAAACAATTTTCTTCAGAAGTTCCAACAATGTACTAATTAACAAAGGAAAAGACAGGGAGAAACAAGACAAAGACCGTGGGAGGAATGAGGTGAGTAACAACTGAGAAGATGTTAGAGGAAAGCAGGGGGAAGAAGCAATGACAAAGGGGGAACTGGGATAGAAATACAGAAAAAAGGAGAGGGACAAACAGTGAAGGAGAGGAAAGTAAAAGCAGAAATCAAAAGACAGAGGGAACTGGAATAAAGAGTTGCATTAAAAAAAATTATTTAAAGTCTCCTTTAGATTACAGTACACAATTCTTACAGAGCAACTCTGAGGACAGTGAGTACCTCTGTCAGAGAGATCTGTACATGGTATCAGTTCTCCCCAAATGCAGTACGGAAATTCACTGGGGAGGGAGGGCATTCCTGTCTGGAACAACAGCACAATGCTCCTCAATCTGGACTTTAAGCCTACCTTCCTTATTTAGATAAAGAGAGAGTTAAGTTGCTTAAAAATGCAATCAGTATGAGCCTGGCATTACTCGAGAAAGGACAATGAACTGTAAATGTGAGTCCCACCATGTTGGGCCAGAGTAGACACCAAAAGAGTCACAAGTAAACTCTGTGGTGTAAAGGCATGGACTTGGAAGTGTGTGACTGGTGGCAGGGCTGGCACACAGCGGGGATGCATCAGCAGTGGAGAAGGAGTGACAACTCACCGATACTTCTTGAAACAAAGCAGAGGCCTGCCTTCTTTTGTGTGTGTGCTAGAACAAGCTGCACAACATAGCCTCTGAGGGTGGTCCAGTACTGCTGAGCGCAGTGCCAAAGGCTTTGAGCACACCAGGTGCTGTGAACACATGCTGATGCATCATGGGCACCTCAGCCTAGAAACTTAGAACTTCCACATCACACCTGCCACAGCTCTTCATCTGTTAAAGGCTGCCACATACTGAACAACTGGAAGCTGTGGACTGAAACCGGCATTTATTAGGCAAGTAATGTACACCGAAAGTGATGAACTGATCAAGAGGCTTGGAACTTTCTTTTTCTTTGTCTTACCTCAAATCCATCAAGTGAGCTAACCAAGCCTGTCATGCCACACAGCACAGGGATTTTGGACCTCAAACAGTTGCTGGTCCCTGCAGCACCGCTCCAAGGGCTTAAGTGTGATGTAGGTAAGCCCATCCCTTCAATGTCATTTCCAAGACTTCCAGCATGGTGCTGCTGTACTGCAAAGCATTAACCCTGATTACCCATCTGCTACTGTGAAACAGGTATCTGAAAACAAACTGGTTATCAAATTCATCATAGAGTGAGGTAGAACAAGGAGGCATAGTTCCACTAAAACCGCTGGGTTTTCTCTTGCTTTTGCCAATAATAAATTTAGTCCATTTTCTCAATTTCAGGACTGTTAGACAGAACTAATGAGCCATCAATCCTGCTAAATCCAATTTCTATGTGTCAGACATATAAGAAGAGTAACTAGGTAAAAACTCCATGAGTTAAGCATACTAATATGAAAGTACACAATTACTCAGGTGAATTCTGTGTTATTCTGTTACTCAGGAAATGAAACTTGTTACAAGTAGCTCATGATAGAAATACTGTCACACTCTTCTAGTGTGACAGCACAAAATGCTGCTTTCTCCTTTGCAGCAAAGACAGTGTCATGGACTCTCTCACAACCACACTGTTTCTACCCTGGTTTTACACAGAGAAGTAAGCATCATCACATCTTTGTATACACTCTACTCCTGACAAATACACCATGAGGATCTTCATGAGTAATGGAGAGTAAGCAGCAATGCAGTCTTTCAGAAAATAAACTGATCAGTATATACGAATCCAGAGAAGGGCCACAAAGATGACCAGAAGGATGAAGCATCTCTCCATTGAAAACAGGCTGGGAGAGTTGGGGTTGTTCAGCCTGGAGAAGGCTCTGTGGAGACGTTATAGCAGCCTTTCAGTACCTAAAGGGAGACTATAAAAGGCTGGAGAGGGAGTTTTTACAGGGGTCTGTAGTCATAGGAGAAGGGGAAATGGCCTTAAGCTGAAACAGGATAGGTTTAGATTAGATGTTAGGAAGAAATTCTTTCGTGTGAGGGTGGTGAAGCACTGGAATGGGTTGCCCAGAGAAGTTGCAGATACTCTGTCATTGGAAGTGTTCAAGGGCAGTTTGGATGGGTCTTTGAGTGATCTGGTCTAGTGGAAGGTTCCCTGCTCATGGCAGGAGAATTGGATGATCTTTAAGGTCCCTTTCGACTCAACCATTCTATGATTCTATGGTATACTGAAACAAGCCAGGAAAAAAGAACTGCAAGTTTCAAAGGAAAAATTATCTCATGTGAAAAAGAAGCTATTGTAATTAAGATACATAAAGTACTAGGAAAGTAAAGGGGAATGCAGAGTTCCCTTCCCACTCATGAGAGTGGACAAGGGGAGTGCTACAGATGTCATTTATCTGGACTTCTGTAAAGCCTGTGACACGGTCCCCCACAACATCTTTTTCTCTTAATTGGAGAGAGATGGATTTAAGGGGTGGGCTGTTAGATCAATAAGAAAGTTGTTGAATGGTTGCATCCAGAGGGTAGTGGTCAACAGCTCCCAATGGACATCAGTGATAAGTGATGTCTCTTACGGGTTTGTATTGGGACCAGCACTGTTTAATGTCTTCACCAATGACAGACAAATGGATCTAGTTCGCACCATCAGCAAATTTGTAGATGACACTAAGCTGAGAGGTGTGGTTGACACCCGGAGGATGGGATGCCATCCAGAGGGAGCTGGACAAGCATGAGAACTGGGCATATGGGAATCTCCAGAGGTTTAACAAGTCGAAGTGCAAGGTGCTGCACTGGGGTTGGGGCAATACCTGGTATCAACACAGGCCGGGGGATGAACAGTACCAGAGCAGCCCTGCCGAGAGGAACTTGGGGGTGCTGGTGGGTGAGAGGCTGGACATGACCCAGCCATGGGCACTCCCAGCCCAGAAAGCCAAACATGTCCTGGGCTGCACCCAGAGCACTGTGGGCAGCAGGGCCAGAGAGGGGATTCTGCCCCTCTGCTCTGCTCTGGTGAGACCCCACCTGGAGCCCTGCATCCAGCTCTGGGGTCCCAGCACAGGAAGGACATGGACCTGCTGGAGCGAGTCCAGAAAAGTGCCACTAAGTTGATTAGAGGGATGGAGAACCTCTGCTAGGAGGAAATGCTGAGAGAATTGGGGTTGTTCAGCCTGGAGAAGAGAAGGCTTTCAGGTGACCTGGCTGTGGCCTTGCAGTACCTGAAGGAGGCCTACAAGAAAGACGGAGAGGGACTTTCCACAAGGACATGTATTAGATATTAGCAAGAAATTATTTACTGTGAGGGTAAAGACATATTTTTTACTTTTACTGTGAGGGTGAGACACTGGAACAGGTTGCCTGGAGAAGCTGTGGATGCCTCATCCTTGGAAGTGTACAAGGCCAGGTTGGATAAGGCCTTGAGCAACCTGGTCTAGTGGAAGGTGTCTCTGCGCACAGCAGGGCGGGATGGAGCTTGATGATCTTTAATGCCCTCTCTAACCCAAGCCATTCTATGATTCTATGAAAAGCAGATTTGCCTTTTTTTTTTTTTTTTGACTGTCTCAGGCTGAACCCTCAGACATTATATATTAAATACTGCTGCAAGTACATAATCCACCAGCCCACTCCATCAAATAAAAAAAGTCTGCTCCCCATGTTTAAAATGACATCCTACTACTGCTATATCCCACATCAGCACTGCCTTGCACTGTTGTCTCAACAGCAGATGGCCTACCTATTACTAAGGCCATTATTCTCACACTGGCATTGTCCAGCCTTTAAGTCTGGGTTATGACAAATACCAAAACTGCCGAGAGAGAAGAAGAGTTCCCGCCATTTTTAGTGTTTTCTGGTTAGCATTCATCTATGTAGTCCTAAAGGGGCTGTTCCTCTGCAAATTCATTCTTCATCTTCTCTGCAAACAGTGGCCTTTGCATGGTGCTTTCCATGGAGGATTCAAGGCTGCCGCAGGAAAGGCAGATCCAGGAACTGACAGCACCAAGGGACCAAGGGACATGCACCTGGTCCCAAACTTTGTGTGAGCTGGTCAGCCTTGGCCAGGGGTCACTTTCCCCACATCTCTCTGCACTAAGGTAGAAGGACCAATGGGCAACCCCTCAGCTCACAGCAGGTGTCCGAACCCCCTCGTTGACTTCAAGGATGCCCAAAAAAGGGTTAAAACCTTGAGACCAAGAAGGTGCATTAGGAAGGGCATTGCCAGCAGGTCAAAGGAGGTGATCCTGCCCCTCTACTCAGCCCTGGTGAGGCCACATCTGGAGTTCTGTGTCCAGCTCTGGGCTCCTTGGGACAAGAGAGTCATGGAGCTCATGGAGCAGGTCCAGTGGAGGGCAACAAAGATGATTAAGGGATTGAAGCATCTCTCTTATGAGGAAAGGCTGAGGGAGCTGAGCCTGTTCAGCCTGGAGAAGATATGTTGAGGGGGACCTCATCAATGTCTATAAGTTTCTGCAGGGAGGATGTGAGAAGATGGATCCAGGCTCTTCTCAGGCGTGTTAAGCAATAGGAAAAGGGACAATGGGCAGAAACTGAAGCACAGGAAGTTCCACCGTAATCTGAAGAACTTCTTTACTGTGCAGGTGACCACACACATTACAACACATTGTCCAGAGAGGGTATGGAGTCTCCCTCACTGGAGATATTCAGGAATCGTCTGGACACAATCCTGTGCCCTCCAGGATGACCCTGCTGGCGCAGTGGACCAGATGACCCACTGTGTTCGCTCCCAGCCGCACCCGTTCCGTGCCTCCGGGAAAGCCGGGCCCGGGGAACGCCGCCCTCACGGACACCCCACGTGCCCCGGCCGCGGCGCGCCCGCCTCGGCCCGCGCGGCTCCGGGCGGGGCGGGGCC
>VZRS01003366.1:0-12690 GCA_013398055.1 Ifrita kowaldi | reverse complement strand
GAGTGCCAGCACTGCGGCGTGGTGGGTGTCCGAGTGGTGCTGGACCACGGGCACTGGGAGAAGAGGGGATGGAGCTGTGGTGGTGGAGGGCCAGGAGGGATGAGGGGTGTGCTGGCCCAGGAGCAGGGGTACAGAGCGTCTCTCCACACAGGGCGATTCTGGCGGCCCCCTGAACTGCCAGCGCGACGATGGGGTCTGGGAGGTGGAGGGCATCGTGAGCTTCGGCTCTGGCCTGAGCTGCAACATGATCAAGAAGCCGACGGTCTTCACCCGGGTGTCCGCCTACATCGACTGGATCAACGAGGTGGGTGCCCCTTCCTCTGCCCCCACACTGGGGCTGTTCTTGCCCCACTGAGGGCCTTACCATGACACCCCCTGTGTCTTGTTGGCAGAAAATGAGCACGAACTGAGGACGCGGCACGTCGAGATACAACTGTTGAGCAAGATAAAAGCAAAAGTGTTGAGCTGGTGTCGCTGGTTCTTTTGGGGGGATGTGGTGGAACTGGGGACGCACATCCAGGGCTGGGTCTGGTGATGCCGAGGTCCTGCTTGGGTTTCTGGAGAAGGTTTCCCTGTTGTGCAGTGGGGCTGGGCAGGGCTCTGGGGACGCTGTCAGGCACATCCCGCAAGATGCTTCTGGTCCTCATGCCATGGCTGAGCCAAGGGGCTCGAGGTTTGATGGGAGAGGGGCTAGGGTCTCTCCAGGTTGTTTGGGGGAGCTCCAGGGAACCCAGCTGGTCCTTGGGGACAATCTAGAACACTTGGTAGCTCCTAGGGTGCTTTAGGGAACCTCAGTGGCCCTGCCTAGATGAGGGCAGCTGACTTTCAGTGGGGGTCTTGAGGGAACCAGGTTGGCTTTGGGGGGCTTGAGAGAGTCTGACTGGTTTGGGAGGGGTCAGGGGTGCCTGCAGGAGGTCTGTTGGGGACGGAGCCCTTGGGAGCTGTACGGCACTGCCAGCTCCATCTCCAGGACCTGTGACGTGGCCCAGGAGTGCAGTATCTTACCATGGATCTCCATCTGTGGTGGCTGGAGGAACAAGGTGGGCGGTGGGCAGCTGACAGGATCCCCAGCTGTGGGGTTCCCAGGAGGAGCCAGGGCTGCCCTGGGGGAGACAGGGAAATTTTCCAGGAAAAAGGCAGCGTGTTGGCGGGAGCAGGTGTGAAGGGGCTGGCCAGGACGTGGGGGTGGGTGCTGCACCGTGAGCCCCCAAGCAGAGCCATCCACCACACCATCATCCCATCGTGGCTGCTGGAGCCCAGCCAGCATCCTCACGGAGTGAGGAGGAGGAGAAGGAGCGGGCATGGACGGCAGCACCTCAAGCTCGGCAGGGGACGTGATAGACAGTGCCTGGTTAAGGAGCCGTGGTGCCACTGGAGCGCTGAGCAGCACCGTCACCCATCCAGAGAGCAACACTGCCACCTGCACCGGGCCTGGGAGTGCCAGCACGAGCTCTGGCACTGTGTGAGCCACCTGGGGACTCTCCAGGGACCCTGTGGCACTCGTCAGCCTGACCAAAGGTTTAGCAGGTGAAGAGGAGTGCGGGGTGGGCAATGGTTTGGATGGACAGGAAATGTGCTGTGGCAAAGGAACTGTAGGGGTCACCCCAAAGGCAATGAAAGGCCTGCCAGTCAGGTGATGTATGGAGGTGGCTACTCTGCACAGCAGGATGGGGCCAGGTGCTCGGGACACTGGGATTGGCAGCAGGATCTGCTGCCTTGGATGGAGAGCTCCAGGCTGTCCATGGGAAGCTGGGCAATGCAGGGTGCCCCTGTCCCTTCTGCATGTACACACATGTCCCATGGGGACAGTGGTTGGGGCTGGGAGTGCAGGACCCTGGTGTCACAGCCTGTGGTGTGTGTGCCTGGGCATTGTGTCCCATCCTCAGAGGGGATTTGGTGGAGAGGAGCCCTGGGCAAGGCCCCAGAGTGCCACAAGCCTCTGTGCTGGGGCATCAGCCCTGCCCCACCCAGCCAGCCATGGGCACCCCCACAGTGGGTGTCACCCCAATAACCAGTGTCCCCTTGCCCAGGAGGTGGTGCAGAGTTGTGGTCCCTCTGGGTGAAGAACCTTTTTCTAACATCCAGTCTTTCCTCGGACACAGCTCCAGCCGTTCCCTCAGGTCCTGTTCCTGTCACAGAGAGCAGAGATCGGAGCTGCCCCTCGGGAGGAGCTGCAGCCTCCAGTGAGGTCTGACCTCAGCCTCCTCCAGCTGAACAAACCAAGTGACTTCAGCCTCACCTTTTAATCTCTAAGGCTGCATAGAGTTTAACAAGTATTTGCTATACTTACATGTTAATTGTCAATTATTGTTGTATTCTGTTCATATAATTTATAACTGACACATTAAATCTACAAGTTAACCTAAAGAAGTGTAAGCTTTATTTTTGTTAAATGTGTAACATCTTTATAGGATGTGTCCATTATTAAGTATTTAACAATATGGGAGCATAAGGGGAAGTTTAAAAGAATACAGCAAAACTCTGTGAAGTTCATCACTTTTACTTCTCTGTTGAAATACAAGTACTCATACAATCACTTACATAAAAATTACATCTTAAAAGTGGTCTTTACCCACTCCTGGAAATGAGAGCTCAGGGCACCTGGGAGACATGAACCAACTCCCCTGACACTGAGCAGCATCCTGATGCTGATGGCACAGAGCCATAGGGAAGCACAGCCCTGGCACACGGTGCCAGTCCACATCCCGGGCTCTCCTCAGGGACATCCAGCACTGAAACACAAGGAGGAGAGAGATGAGCAGTGGGGCCCATGGAGTAACCCCAAAAGAGCATTCCCCCATCTCTCCCTGAGCCCCCACTGTCCTCCAGCTCTGCCACACGCCCCAACACCACACCCGTGCCACTGCAGTGCTCCTGCTCTGCTCTGGCCTCCACCAGGGATGTCCCAGGAAGAGACAAGCCACTGCAGTCCATGTCATGGAAGAAGGAAAAGGACAAGACTGAGCCATCTCTGCACGAAGTCGAGCACCAGCTCCCTGCACCCCCATCCCAGCCAGGGCGCCCATGGGACACTCCAGTCCCAATGCTCCCTTGGTGAGAGAACCGGGGAAATAAACAAGGGGAAGAGTGCAGGGTCACTATTCCCAAAGAAGAATAGGTCAAGGAGAGACAGGATCAGCCCCAGGATCACCTGTACACCCAGGTGCTCTGTGCAAAAGTAGCCAACACAGGACTGGGCAGCCCAGAATCTCACACCGCAGGGGGACGGGGAAGGGGCCACATGTGCCCCTGAGCTCTTCCAAAACCCTGGGCAGAGGCAAGGCCATTCCAGCCACATCCCAACTCCTGCTGGACCCCCTTGGGGTGCTTGGATGGCCCCGGCTCCCTCTGGCAGAAGTAGCCACACATGTCCAGGTGCTCTTCTCCAGCTGCATATGGGCATTGGCCCCCCCCCGCTGCCCTGGGGCACCCACTGCCAGCCAAAGATACAAAGATAGAAAAAAAAAAACCCTGAAATAAACTTCTCCAGCTTCAAACCATAAACACAACAACCTAAGATGACAACACAAAGCAAAGCAAAAGCCCCCCAAATCCTCATGCGTGCACCTCGCACAGCCATACACGGCCCCAGGCTTTCCCGAGGACAGAAGGGACCACCGGCACCCAAGATGATGCCACAGCCAAGGCAGCAGCCAGGAACATGCACCCAAACATGCCAAGGGTGGGTACACAAGGTGAACAAACGCTGACAGGGACTCACAGAAACCCAGTGATGTGCATTTCAGGGAAGGGAGCACCTTGTCCCTGGGGGAGTGACGGGCTGGGGCAGGGAGTGGGAGTGTCCTGGGGCAGTTGGTGCTCATGGTTGGGGGCAGCAGAGCTGCCCAGCACCTCACTGACAGCANTGTGCCTCTGCCCTCGCAGATCTCACTGCAGTACAGCCGCTCTGGGTCCTGGCACCACACTTGCGGTGGGACCCTGATTGCCCCCCAGTGGGTGCTGACGGCCGCCCACTGCATCAGGTGAGTGTTGGGGTGCCGGGGGAGTCTGTACCAGCAGGGTGAGGTATTTGTGGGAACTGACATCCCCTCCCTCTCCCCCGGCAGCAATTCCATGACCTACCGTGTGGTGCTGGGCAAGCAGGACCTGTTGACAGATGACGAGCCCGGTTCTGTGGCCGTGGGTGTGGAGAAGACGATCGTCCATGAGAAATGGAACTCCTTCCTCGTCCTGTAGGGATAGGATGTGTCCAGGAGTGGGTGGGGGGGCAACAAAGCTGGGGACCACATCCTCATGGTGCGTGTCCCCCTGTAGCAATGACATTGCCCTGGTCAAGCTGACAGAGGAGGTGCAGGAGAGTGACACCATCCGTGCCGCCTGCCTGCCCGCCGCTGACAAAATCCTGCCCAACGACTACCCCTGCTACGTCACCGGCTGGGGACGCCTCAGGAGTAAGCAGAGGGTCCCCAGGAGGGTGCCCAGGGGGTCCCCAGGAAGGGGTGTGCGTGCAGGGTGTGAGGTGTGACTGTCCTTGCAGCCAACGGGCCCCTGGCTGACATCCTGCAGCAGGCTCTGCTGCCCGTGGTGGATCACGAGACCTGCTCCAAGTGGGACTGGTGGGGCAGCCTTGTGCGCACCACCATGGTGTGCGCCGGCGGGGACGGCGTCGTCTCTGGATGCAATGTGAGTGCCAGCACTGCGGCGTGGTACCTGCCCCCGGCCCAGGGTGGGGCTGACAGCGGTGCTGGAGCAGTGCAGAGCCACGGGCCCCAGGGGAAGCACAGGAGGGGAGGGGATGGAGCCGTGGCGGTGGGTGCTGGCTGGGATGTGGGGTTGTCAACGAGGTGCCCAGGAACAATGGCCCACACTGTCTCTCCACACAGGGCGATTCTGGCGGCCCCCTGAACTGCCAGCGCGACGATGGGGTCTGGGAGGTGGAGGGCATCGTGAGCTTCGGCTCTGGCCTGAGCTGCAACATGATCAAGAAGCCGACGGTCTTCACCCGGGTGTCCGCCTACATCGACTGGATCAACGAGGTGGGTGCCCCCTCCTCTGCCCCCGTGCAGGGGGTGGCCACGCTGCCCCTGCCCTGCCAGGGGTCTCACCATGAGCCTCCCGTGTCTTGTCTTTGGCAGAAAATGAGTGCGAACTGAGGACACAGCACGGAGCACAAGTACTGAGTGTGATAAAAGCAATAGTGCTGAGCTGGTCTCATGTGGTTCTTTCGGGGGGACGCCGTGGAGCAGAAACAGGGGGCTGCGTTCTTGTGGTCCTGGGCTTCTGCCTGTATGCTGGGGAGAGCCCCCACATCGTGCAGTGAGGCTGGGCAGGGTCCTGGGGAGCCCGAGGTGGGCAGAGATCCTGCAAGGTGCTCCCAGCTGGGAATAGAGCCGTGGCCATTGCCAAGCCAAAGGGTTCAAGGCTTGGCTGGTGGTTTGATGGGAGAGTGGCTGGAATCTGGCCTGGTGGTCCTGGGGGGCTCTAGGGAACTTGGGGGGAGGCTCTAGGGCCCCTAGCTGACTCCAGGAGGTTTTAGGTGTCTTGGCTGGCCCTGGGACGGATCAGGGGATCTTGCTGGTACTGGGCTACTTGATGGCAGCAGATTTACAGTGGGGGTCTTGAGGGAACTGGGTTGGTCCTGGGGGGTCATCCTGCAGCCCCACCGCATTCCCTCCACCACCTGTGCTGCCAGAGTGCTCCCACTCTGCTCTCACCTCTGCCAGGGTTGCCCTGGGGAAGGAGCAGCCACTGCAGTCCACATCACGGAAAGAAGGAAAGGGACAAGGCTGAGCCCTCTGCACAAAGTCACCCCCACCCCAGCCAGGGTGCCCATGGGACACCCCAGTCCCAATGCTCCCTTAGTGAGAGAACTGGGGAAATAAGCAAGGGGAAGAGTGCAGGGTCACCTTTCCCAAAGGAGGACAGGTCCAGGGGAGATGGGATCAGCCTGGGGATCACCTGCACATCCAGGCGCTCTGTACAAAACTAGCCAACATAGGACAGGGCAACCCAGAACCCCACCCCTCCCAGGGGATGGGAAGGAGACAACCATGAGCTCTCACAAACACCTGAGCACAGGCAAGGCCCTCACAGCCACACCCTAGCTCCAGCTGGACCCTCCTCGGGGTGCTCAGGGCAGCCCTGGCTCCCTCCTGCAGCACCCTCAAAGCACCTGAAATGCTCCCAAAGGAGCATGGAAATACTCAGTGACTGCAAAAGCAGATTGGATATTCCCAGGTTCCCTGGGAATCCCCAAGCACCCTTCAGCACAGACCTACCCTAAGGCCTCTGCACCTCCCAAGGGTGGCTCCAAGGATGCTTTCCCCGCCTCAAAACCTACCAGACATGCAGGATTTCTGACCCAAGGCCATCACCGCAGCAGCTCCTCGACTACTTTACCTCAGCTCTGATATTCCAATGAATCCTCATCAAGCTCCTGCTGTAGCTCCTGACTGACTCCTCAAAAGGAGCAGGATGCTTGTTCCATAGGCTGGCACAGCCACATTAGAAATGACCCAGTAACAGCAGACACTAGTGAGGGTTCCTACTCTTCCCACTTCAGAAGAGCCTTCAGGAGGCGCTGAAATGGCAATGAGGAGATGGAACAGACAAGGGAACACAGCTGAAGATTTGCTTTTTAATTGCATTTATTAGAAACACTGACTGCAAAACTCATCCCATTTTACTCGAACATCAGACCCTGGTCCCATCAATCAGTTACCCAAGCAGCACAGGACACAAACATCATGATCAGCAAAGAAAAACACTCAGAGGCCGAGCGTGGCCGTGTCAGGATAAGCCAGAAGTGCTCTCCTCTGGCTCTGTTCTTCAGGAAAGGGACTTCCCACTCCATCCACATTTCCCATCGGCACAGCACAATCTCCATCTCATCTCTACTGCACGGCAAAGACAGCGCTTGCAGATCACATTCCTCCACACAAACATCTGGACACGCAGACAAAATCCACGGGGAGCCGAGTCGCAGTGGGCACAGATTTCATTCCACCACAGGAAGTATCTCCAGCGCTTGGCAGGGCGCTCGGAGCCCACGTGTCAGTCGCACACGAAGAAGAATTTTTTACGGAGGAAATTGAAACATCCGGGCATCTGCTTGTACCTCCCCTTGGCAGAGACAGCATCTGCCACCTGGGAACAGGAGAGAGGCTGAAGAATAGGATGATCTCCCCACCCCTTGAAATCAACGGCTGCCATGCCGAGGCAGCCAAAGCACCGCAATGACCAGAAAACAACAACAAGGTGATTCTGTAAGTCCTCCCTCCCTCCACATTGGACTTTTCTCCTACCCATGGAGAACAGAAAAAGTGTCTGGGGCACCTACACTTGTACCCAAGTTTGGCAATATTGAGTCAACAAGGCACACAAAGGAATACATTGATCAGCCAGGCTCGTTCCATAGCCCTGGGCATTGTTCTCCTCCACCCCCAGGACAAGCTTACAGCAGCACCCAAACCCCAACAGCTTGGATAGGACAAACCACTACATTTTTTAGCAATTTCCTCAGAAGGATTAAAGCCTGTATTGCCAGTACTATGCCTCACTGGAGGAACCTCCAGTGATTTTCGACAGATTGAGGCCAGACACTTTCTCTGTAATTAAACCTCTCTGCAGGACCTCCAATTAACCCCTCCCTAAACTCAATGCTCAATATCCTCACTGCTTTTTTGAGTGTAGGCCTCCATGCCCCAACTAATCACACCCCTAACTATTTCCCTCATCCACAAAAATCAGAAAAAAAAAGACATTTACCCTCACTAACATGCCCAGCAGGTCTTCTGAATGGGCATATTGCTCCAGCACGCTGTCCAGCATTTCCACGTACCACGAGCCACTCGACTTCTCCCTCCAGGAGACAAAACCTTCAGAGAAAGAAGGAGAACGTTATGCCAAAACCCATCTGCTGTTCTCATCCCAACAAGTTCCTGCCACTCCAACAGAACCACGTTGTCCTGAAGCGCCCCTGATTTTGGCCATGAAGCTCTGACTGCTTTGCTAATTCCCCCAAGCCCAGCAAAGGATTTGCACAGGCTGCTTCACCTGGAAAAGTTGAGTAGGAAACCAAGATGTCGCTGGGTGTGGGCAAACAGGCGATGGCATCGGGCTCATCCACATTACCCGATGGCACCCGAAACGGGGTCGCGTCCGATTCCAAAGATACCCCAGGAGCTTCGTCTTCGGGCGAATCACAATCCACTACAAAGCCTTGATCTCTTTGTTCTGAAAAAAGCAGCAACAAGACAGCTCCTGACATTCATCCCACCCAAGCGACTCACAGTTGTACATCCAACGTTAAGAAAAGATGGGGAAAGAAAAGGACAAAGGCCCTAGAACAAAATAAGGCTCTTTGGCCGTTTGGCTGCACTGGTTGAGTCGAAGTCATTGGTGGTTTATACAAAATTCCTCACTCCCTGTGAAGAGCTGGAGCAGCCTCTCAGCACGTGGGAGGAGAAGAGGCAGCTGGAGTGAGAAGGCAGCTGGAGAGAGGGGCAGGTGACGAACAGAAAGCGAGCCAAAGCCACAGCCTGACCACATCTCCGCAGCCCAACGCTACCGGAGCCAACACAAAGATTCACCTCCACCACAGGCCTGGATGAAGAACAGTTTGGGTTTTCCTCTCAAACTCGGGCAATTGGACCCATTGAAATAGTTCACAATCTTTTCTATGGGAATGGGTTTTCCATCCGTTCCGTAAACGCCTCCGGGAAACTGAATATGGCTCGTCTGCAAGAGGAAAATGCAGGAGCTAGTGACACGGAAGGCAAGGCCAGTTCCGAGGGAGCCCCTTTCCCATCAGGTGTTTCACGGCCTAAAGGTACCAGAACAAATCCTGGTGTTTGTGGGAATCCCTGTGGCCAAGTCAGGGCGAGGGGATACCCAGGAGTCATTTGAAATGCACTAAAACCCAGCAATCCAACTTCTATCATCCAACTCACATCCCACTTCCTCCAGCAAAGGAGTCCTTCATCCTCTGGGACAACGGGCACATACCATACACCATTTTCCTAAGAATGCCTCTCCTCATCCTTCAAGAACTGACTTGGAATAAACAGGCTTTACTGCTAATAGCATCTCCCTGTCAGAGCTGGACAACAGGAAGGACTGAATGACCACAGTGTGAGGCTGAGTGGGACCTCCCTTCAGTTCAAATTATTAGCCCAACTTCGAAAATGGAAAACACTTGTCCACTGGCACCACTGGACCAGACTACTCCAGAGAAGCTCCTGTTTTCTTTAACCCAGAAGAAGGGTGTAGCTCTTCGAAATGCACTGCAATGGCAGAACAAGGTTTTCACAGACCACTTCCCTCTCACCCTGTGTGACAGGACAGGGAATTAACCCCTTCCCACACCTAAGGAACAAAGGGAGAGATGGGACAAACCCACCTGACAGCCATGGGAAAGGATGACCACGATGCAGCAGTCCAATGCACTGTGGTCCTGCCGCGACAGCTTCTGCAGCTCCAAAACCATTTCCTGTGTGGAAAACATCGCAATGAAGAGTTTTTTGAACCATATTTCAGCCACAGGTAACTGCCAGGCCCTGCTCTAATTGCGCTGCCACATGGAAGGATCTGGTCAATCTCTGCCACAGGATAACATGAGCCCCGAGTACAGCTGGCAAAAGCCATAGCAGAGAGTGAGTATTTCTGTGTCTCTGCCCTTATTTAACACTGGCTGCTTTAATCACACAGATTTCTCACCTCTCTGCACTCCTTACAACACAGCACCACAAACCAAAACACATTTCCACATGATTTATCTGCTGGAATCTGCTGCTTCTGACTGGGAGCTGGTGGGTGAGCAGAGAACCATGTTTTACTTTCAGATGATCAAGTTCCCCCAACACTTCCAGTAACAGCCAAGGATAGCCCAGACAGACATCACGCAGCTGTCCAAGCTATCCCAAAAACACAGCCTCACCAATTCCCTACAAACCACAACCAGGATTCAACGTTCAGGAAGAGGGGTGAAAACGTGCAAGGTCCTCTCTCCTTCTGCAATTGCACCTCAACAATAACATAAGAGGATGCAAGTGGTTCATTGTTTCTTTGGGGGGCGGTTTCGGCGTGCTGCCAACACGAGACACATCCCCTCAAGCATTCCCATCGCTTTCAGGGGCTCACCTCTCACCCCTTGTGTCAGCAGGACACAACCAGCCTCACCTGAGCTTTCAGATCCCGCTGGGTCAGGACAGTGAAGCGCAAGGCCTTGAAGCGCCTCTCCAGCTTCTCACAGTCGATGTCGGAGCCTTCTCGGGTCGATAGACCCGAGTCTCTGGAGAAATTGACGTTATTGAGGATCAGGCAATGTCCGCAGGGATCCGCTTTCATCTCATAAACCTGGCAGGGACACGTCACAATTAAACTCCCTCTTATTCCAAGTGCTCGCTGGCTAACCCAGCAGGATACAATGCCAGTGAGGAATGGGAGTCCTTAAAGTGGCTCATTTCACAGCTTTTTCATTTCTCTGCACCTAGGGACGGGTAGGAGCATCCGTTCTCCACACACATATGCTCATCAGCAGCCGGGAACACTAAACAACCCACTAAATTGGGGAAAACCTTTGTGAGAAACTGGCTGCTGCTTTATCTGTAGCATCTCCCACAGCAAGCTTAAATTTCTGGGAATTTTTTTTTAGGCATCATCATCAAACCTCACCACAAGGAGCCAAGAATTTGTGTTATCGCTGTGGTAGTCTTAAGGAGGATCTGGTTAATGACTGACCCACCCCGAGACCATCGGCCCTGTTACAGCCTCAGAGCAATTGCTCGGGTAACACAAAATGAAAACCAGCTCTTCCAGAGATATTTTCTGGAGTCACCCACAAGGCACAGAGCTTTTGCCCAGTAGGGAACACTTTCAGCCTACTCAAATACTAACCGGGTCACGGCTCCTCTTGTCAACAGCTGAACCTACAACACACAACAGACGCAGGATTTAGCTCACCACACTCCACAAGATCGCACTTCTAGAGCTCACATCTTTCCCAACACATATTAATTTCCCCATCCCACCATACTGGAAATGAGCCTTTGGCATGCTGTGTCTCTAGGAGAGCCTGGAATGGGGCTTACCCCGGGCTGGCACAGGAGGTATTCGAGGTCTTTCACTCTCAGCTTGGACTGGGATAGACAAACGTTCGTGAGGGGTCACATCTGTAATGACATGGGACAAAAACACAGAGGATGAGTCTGAGCTCAAAAGCTTGCAATGCTGGAGAGCAGGACATACAGACTGCCCCAAGAAGCTGTGGCTGCCCCATCCCTGGCACTGTTTAAGGCCAGGTTGGACGGGGCTTGGAGCAACCTGGGATAGTGGAAGGTATCCCTGCCCATGGCAGGGGGTGGGATGAGATGAGCTTTAAGGCCCTTTCCAACCCAAACCATTCTGAGATTCCATGATTCTCCCAACAGTCACCTCTACCAGGATAATAAAAATCATGACTTCCCAGACTCTTGCCCACAGCCGCCACCCTCCATGCTGCTGTTTGCCAAAAACACCCCACACCCTCAACACTGACTTTTATGCTGTTTTTCTTCCCGCAGCTCCAGCTCCACGGGCCGCAGGTCCAGCAGCTGCGGCAGCACTGGCCGGGATTCGCACTCCTGGATCAGCATCTCGGCGAGGTCGCCCTGCCCAGTGTCCCTCAGGATGGAGAGGAAAGCAGGGAAAGCCTGCTTCCCTCGAGTCTCCAGGTCGATGATCAGCTGCCGGGCTTGCTCTCCTCGACTGCCAGCACTCTGCAGAGGAGAAAAACCCAGAACAACAAGTGTTCACGCAGCACCTGGGCAGCCCTTCTGACCAATCTGAGTGGGGGAATGCGGGATCTGCACCCAGGACATGGACACGGGGTAAACAACAGCAAAATCCAGTGGAAATAGTCACAGAGACCCCCAGCAGCCACCAGATCCCCAGCCCTGATCTCCCTCCAACAACAACAGTCACCACTGGGACACCCAGCCCACTGCAGGGTCTAGAGGGAAAGGGGGAGAGGGAGCACCCCCAGCCTGGCTCCGGGGGACAAACAGGCACCCCTGGGCTGTCACCAGTGTGTAAGACGGGGTAAAACACCCCGAGGCCTGGCACCTGTAACCAAGAGGGGAAACAGGAACACCTTAAGGGTGTCACGAGATTGGGATAGGGACACAAAGAGAAAGCCCTACACCTGGCACTGCCTGGGGCTGGGGACAAGAAGGGACTAGTGTGGGGAGTTCTCAAACATCTTATCTGCACAAGGACCAACCCCAGGCTTTGTCATCAGAGAGAGGGGACACAGGGCCATCCCTTTGGGCCTGTCACCGGGGCTAAGGGGACATGGAGCTCCCCTGTGAGCTTGTCACCAGGGTGAGGGGACCCGAGGTCTCCCTTGGATTTGAGAGGACACAGGACAATCCCTCCTACGCCTGTCACCAGAGTGAGAGGACATGGGGGCCACCCCTCAGGCCTGTCACCGGGGCTCAGGGGACATGGGACCCTCCCTTGGGCCTGTCACCTGGGTTCAGAGGATGCAGGAGCTCCCCCGCCATGCCCGTCCCCGGCTCTCAGGGAACACGGACCCTCCCCGGGCAACCCCCGGTGCTCAGTGTCCCGCTCCCTGGCCCACCTGCAGCTCCTCCAGCATGGGCCGGGTGAAGAGCCCGCGCTGCTCCAGCGGGTCCCAGAGCGGCTCCACCCGCAGCGCCGCCACCAGCCGGGCCCGCCCGCGCCGCAGCG
>VZRS01003363.1:0-15211 GCA_013398055.1 Ifrita kowaldi | reverse complement strand
GGGGAGGGTCCGCAGCCGCCGGGCGCGGCCGTGGCACCGGGAGCATCTCGCCCCTCGCCCTGAGGATGCTCGGCCGGACGGAGAGCGCTGGCGGAGGGGACGGGCTCAGCTTCTCGCCCCGCTGCCGGTGCCCCCCACCCCCGGCTCGGGACTGCGGCATTCCCGGTGGGCGCGCCCGCGCGCACGCCCGCACCGCAGCCGCGCTCCCGCTCCGCGCTGCTGCAGGGAGGGAGTTCGCCCACCCCGAGCCCTGCTGCCCCTCTCGAGGGTCGCCCGATCGCTCGTTCCTGCGCACCGCGTCCCCGTGTACCCCCTTTGCTGGCAGCCACCCCCCGGCACAGCCAGGTCTCTGCGGCTCTGGGGTTCTCTCAGCCCACCAGTCCGGCTCTGCACGTCCCCGTCCCCATCCCCGCAGCTCGTTTGTCACCCTGAGCCTGTCACGCTGGTGGGCACAGGGGGTAGGTACTGCCGTGGTGTGACCCCGAGCAAGTGGGGACTGCGCCGGGAACTTTGCCCGGTAAGAGCTGGAGCCCCTCGAACGCTGCCGTCCTCCTGAGCCCTGTCCCTACGCCAAACCCTTGGGATCATGCAGGAGTGAGAGCTACCTGGCTTGCTCTGCTCCCAGCACCGCTGTCAGGAGGAAAAGAGGGGTCCAAGGGCTATCAACCCAGAACCTAGAAAATCTGAGTGCTTTGGCACATAGATGGGAGGAAGACCCCCTCTCTGGGAGCTTCTTTGCACTGATTTTCTGGAGGAAAGCCAGGCTATGACCTAGATAGTGTCCCAGGACACTCAAAGAGGAGTAGGTTGGTGCTGGAAAATGACAAAGCAAGGGACAGGGGGGGAATAGTTTCTAGGAATCCAGAGGGTCAAGCATTTTCCCCATTCGCAACCTCTTGGTAGTCAAGATGAAACAGAAAGGAATTTTTCTTCCTGGCCAACATTTATGGTTCTGGATAGAGAGATTTTTCAGAGCTTCAGGGTGAGCAAATGGGTTTGGTATTTCCTCTTAGAACGTTATATGAAAGACCCAAAATTTGCGAAATAGAAAAATGCAGTTGGCTGTGGTACAGGCAATTCTTAGCTCTTCCCTGGATGCTTTGCCAAGCTCAGAGGGAGCAAACTGAGGGTCTGTTGTCCCCTCTGCCAGCCTGGAGTCACGAAGGGGTGGTTTATCAGCTCCCCCTCTTGGACCTGGCCCCACATGGCCAGCCTGGAGGGCTGACTGCAGGGTGCTCCGTGTGTCCTTCACCCTGGCGGCTGCCTCACTGCTGCTCCCCCACCCTGTCCCTCCATTCCGCATGTCTGCAGCTGGATTCCCCACGCGGCTGCTTGGCCAGGCTGCAAACCTTTAATTGGTTCCTTGTGGCTGCATTGGGCTGACTGGAATCAGCAGCCCTGGTGTTTGGATAGCACATCACGGGTCCCTTACCCACACACACAGCCTGGAGAGAGACAGGCACCGGGCAGGGACCCAGAAGGTGGATGCTGCCACCCAAACCCCTTCCACCCCGTGGCCAGGCAGGCTGAGCTCAGCTCCTGGAGGCTTTGTGCCATCCTTCGGCCGTCTTGGCTCCCTGTCCAGCTGCTGTGTCCCTCTTCCTCGCTGCTCTTGGCCCCTTTCCCTCACTGCATCGCAGTGACTCATCCTTGCTGAGCTCACCCGCTGGAGCTGCGGGAGGACTGGCAGGACGGGCGCCCGCCGGCCCCGAGAGACAGTCCCTCACCTGGCAGCCCCCTCACCGTGAGCCACAGACCTCTGGTCAAGGTGTGCAGGCACTGGGGTGCAGCCTGATTTCACCTGTCTGCACCTTGGCTGGCCGTGGGGCAGAAGGGGGAGGAGGCAGCGCATGCAGGCCTTGCTGCAGGTCTGGCCATGCTCATTTAATGTCTGCTGGGGGGATCTGGGCAGGGAAAACAAAGCGTGGATGGGGCATTGCCTGGAGATGTGAAAAGGTGATGCTGGGCAGACACACAGTGCCTGATTCCCCAGCTGGTTGCAGCACCAGCCGGGCTCTGTGCAGTGAATCAGACGCCGTGGTGAGGAGGAGCAGGCTCTAGAGCATCGATTGTACAAGAAGGGCAGCCTGCACCACCAAGTGCCCACATCCACGGGGCAATGGCCTGGCTAACTGCCTCTCTCTCCCCCTGCCCAGGTTCCCCTCTCAGAGACAGCCCCCACCGGGCACCTCAGCGGCGAGATGAACCCCACCGTGGTCATCGCTGTCATCCTGACAGGTACACCCCTCCCTGCTCCTCCTCCAGGCTGCTCTGGGCACCCCCAGAGCTTGCTGTTCCCTGTCCAACCCCTCCTGCCTCTCCCAGTGCTCCAGGCCGCCCACTGCCAGATGATCAAGGACCTGAGTGCCTGCCTGCTGGGCCAGAACCTGCGCGTGGACTGTCGCTATGAGAACAAAACCGACAATCCCCTGACCTACGAGTTCAGCATCACCAAGGACAACAGGAAGCACGTCATCCACAGCACCATCAGCGTCTCCGAGAACATCTACCGGAGCCGAAGCAACGTCACCATGCACAAGAACCTGGTGTGCCTCTACCTGCAGAGCTTCACCACCAGCGATGAGGGCATCTACATGTGCGAGCTGAGGGCCACCAACGACTACACCGGCAACCAGATCAGGAACATCACTGTTATCAAAGGTGAGACAGGCAGTGGCACCTGGCCTCAGCCCATTCTGCCTGATCCTTTTCTTGGCAGGGCCAGCAGAGAACACCACGACTCCCTGTGGTGTCCCCAGATCTTCCCTGAGCTCCATAAATGTGTCCCAACCCTTACACGCCCTTCATGCTTCATCCCACAGATGGGCTCACTCTGCCCCATCTCACACTGCTTTTCCTGCCTCTCTTGGGTCCCACCTGAGGCACATTGCCTCAATATCCTCCCACAGAGAGGACAGTGGGGATCCTCCACACCTACATCCACAGGAGTAGTCCTCCAGGTGCAGAGCCCTTTGTCTCGCCTGGTGCCCATCCCTTTGTCACCTCAGTCAGGCACAGGCAGTGTTATGCTTCTCAGGGTCCCAAAAAATTTGCTGCTGTGTTCCAGTACCATTAGAACACCCAGCCCTCAGGGATTCCCAACGGATTTCATTGCCACTCTTCTCTCCCTCCCCATTCCTTCTCCTCACAGACAAACTGGAGAAATGCGCCGGCTTCAGCCTCTTGATCCAGAACACCTCGTGGCTCCTGCTGCTGCTCCTTTCCCTGCCTCTCCTGCAAGCCGTGGACTTCGTGTCCCTGTGAAAGGCGAAACACACCCACACAGAGCGCTCGCACACGCACGCACGCACACACCGAGCACCCCAGCCACCCCGCCTTCCTCGCAGCCCCCGGAAAGAGAAGCTGAAGCGTCTGGAAGCCGTGAAACCTCTCTGTGTTATCTCTATTTAGCCGTATATCTAACGCTAACCACCGTCCCGTGCCGAGGCCACCATCCCACGCACACGCGCCCCGCTCCGAAGCATGGTGGCTCTGCTAGGCAGCGTTGCTTCTCCCATTGCGCCTCCCCGCTCCGTAGGCTGGCTGGTTTGCTTGTGCTGGGAGCACTGGAGGCCTCAGCCTCGCTTGTCCCATCCCTTTAACTCTTGGGGTTTGCCTGTTCTCAGCTGGGGAAAGACAGCTGGATTGGCAGGTAAGAGAGAGGGGTGATGTGAGTGTGTGCGGAGGGTGCCCGTGGTGGGTGCTGTGCCCGCAGCCCCTGGAGGTGACAGGGCTCCTGGTGTCCCCACCTGCCCTGCCTGCCAGCCAGGTGACCGATCCCTCACCCTGCTCCTCTCACCCTGAGCTGCCACGGCTGGGAGAGGGCACAAAATGACTCCTGTCTCAGGGAACAGGGGAGCCATGGGATGCTGCTGGGCCTGGCAGGAGGGGAGCAGAGAGGGGAGCAGGTCTAGGAGCCACCATGAACTGAACCCCCCCTGCCTCCTTAGGGCTCCTCTGGGGCCCTGGGAACGGGCTCAGTGCAAACGTGTTTCAGCAACAAGTTTTTCCTAATCTGTTTCTTACAGCTGAGCGGGAAGTGAGGCCTCCTCGACACCATCTGGTACCTTTGGGCTGCCCGAGCCAGAGACATCCCTCGCTCTCCCCAGGGACCAGCCCTTAGCTGTGACGAGAGAATTGCTGCCAGCACCAGTGGAGGCAAGCAGAGCCTCTCTGAGCTAGCCACAGCCCCACTGCCCTCCCCAGGGCCCCCTGAGCTGTACCCAGGCTGCCTGGTGGGGAGGGGGCTCCCCTCTGGGAGTGTGACCCCAGGGACTCTTCTGCACTGGTACCTTGTCCTCATAAGGGAACATCTGGGGACCCCAGTCCTTCCTCATGGAGAGGCAGAGCAGTCTTCCTGGAATCCCACCGTGCTCCTGGGAGGAGCCTGTGTGCCCCCTCTCTTCTCCCTCCTCCCTTTCAGCATTTCCCTGTCTCCCTTTAAGAGCAGAAAAGGACCCAAGGGCAGCCCAGAACCTCGGTAAGGCCAGGATGGTGCCAGCGGTTGGCGAGAGCAGGGACAGGGATGGCCAGCACAGCTCAGATCCGCCAGCCCAGGGCTGCCCCGATGCCCACGGGACCCCGAGGAGCTTCGCCCAGGGGAGGGCACGGGGAAGGGAAGGGAAGAGGCAGGCAGGAGCATCCAGGTCCATGGGGTGAACCCCAGCTGTGCTACCCGTGCAGCCCGGGCTGTGCCACTACGGCTTAGAGCAATACACAGCAGCTGCTCCCCACTCCTCGCTCTTCTCCAGAGCTGCTTTCTACCCCCGTGCCCATCCCCTGCCCATCCCTGCCTGCTTGCTTGCTGTCTAGTGCTGCTGAGGCCGTGCCCAGCTGAGGCCTGGCTGTGCCCAGCTCCCTGGGCGTGCTGGTGAGCGCCGGGGCAGGCGCAGAGCCCAGCGGCAGAGCGCGGACGCGGCTCGAGTCTCATTTTTTTGTGAACATTTGTAGTTGTTTCCACAGCTTGTCATCAAAGAAATTCTGTTAAGGGAAAAGGAAAAAAAAAAACCGGAAAAAAAAGAACCCTATGAAAAGCAACAACAACAAAAAAGCACCTTATCATCCAGGAGTGTTCCTCTGTCTGCACAATAAAACCCTACCTAGGTTGTGTGTTGGAGCCACGGGCGCCCGTGTGTGCGGTGGTGGGGACAGGGGCTGTGTGGGGCTGGGCTCCAGGACCCTGCTGAGGGGTACAGCCCCCCCAGGCAGCCCCCTGTGCCTCCAGCACCCCAATGCCTGCGGGAGAGAAGCAGGCAGGGGGGAAAGACTTGACTTTCCTGGGCAGGGCAACCCCCTCCTGCCCACCTGGAGCATGGCCCCCATGCCCAGACCCTTTGTCCCCATCCCCATCCCTGTCCCTAAACCCCTGGCTCCATCCCAGAGGCCACCTGGTGCCCACGGTGGTGGCAGGGAGGCAAAGCAGGGGACGCCAGGTCTGGTCCTGGCCCATGCATCCTCTGGGGAGGGAATTGCCAGGGATGGAAGTGGCCTTGGGGATGGGGCTGGGTGTGCATGTGTGTCCCAAAGCTCCTGTGCCCGTCACACCAGGGTCCCGCCGGAGCCCCTGTGCCCACACGCTGCCCGGGGGGCTGCAAAGGGCTCCCGTGTCCCCTGGAGCAGCCACACACTGCCCTGCCCAGGGTCAAGGTGCCACCCTGGCACCACCCCCTAACACCATTGGTGACCCTGCGCCACCTCCCAGCGTGACGCCCCGACGCGTCGCTCCCCGTTTAAGGGCTGGAGCCAGGCGGGAGGGAAGGAGGGAGGAAGATGCCACCGTAATTACATCCCTCCCCATCATCCTCGGCAGGTGCTCGCTGAGTCACGGCCGCGCAGGTGCCGTACCCGGGGCGGGTCAGGCGTCCCGGAGCGCTGCCCCGGTGTTCCCATGAGGGGTGGCCACGCCACGCCATGCCACGCCAGCTGCCCCATGCCCACCTTTGCTGAAGGTTCAGGGGGCTTTTCTTCCCACAGCCCGCCCCAAGGGGGGCAAACCCCAGTCCAACTCCTCCCTTCATCCTGATGCTCTACTTCGGACTTTGCTGGCAGCCACGGCCACCCCCTTTTTGTGCCTCCCTGCCCCCCACACCAAGCTGTGTTCCCCCTGCTCCCTCCCTTAACCCTCCCTCTATCCTTTCCCTCCTGGACCTCCATCTCCCTCCCTAAATCTGTCCCTTCCTCATGCTTACCCTCAGTCATCCCTCTCCATTCCCGCAGCCTCCCCTCCCGGCACCCCCTTGCCGCTGGCCACCGTCCCCCTCTGTTCACGTCCCCTTTAAGCCTCCCCAGGCTGGAATGCGAGAGGAGCATTTCAGCGCCCTGTGAGGTCAGATAAAGACACTATATTTATCTGGCTGGTAACCTGAGCCCTGAATTTCTGCGGTGGTGTTTTTACGTGGCCCCACAGCCCTCGGGCTCGGCCCCCTCCGGCCACTGCGCTGCCTCCCAGGGCGGAGGGGCTGAGCACGGGGTGTCCCGTCCCCTGCGAAGGGCTCGGCTGCTGCCCATCTCCACATCGCCCATCGCCGGTGCCAGGGGAAGCTCCCCAAGGAGGCAGGATCAGCCCCGAGGGCATCACCAAATGCCTGGCTGGTCGCCCCTCGCCGTGCCCTGAGCAGCCATCGGGCACTCGCGCCACATGCAGGTGAGTGCAGAGGGTGCCGTGGGGACACCGCCCAGGGGAGGGGGACACGGAGACAGACAAAACTGCCCCGCTCTTCCTTCAGCTGGATAGAACCAGGGGGAGAGGTTTCAGAGTTCAGAGTTCACACACAAAATCCCGGCTTTGAGCTGCCCTCCCTGGCACCTTCCTCGTCCCCTGGCGTGGGCAGAGCCGCCTGCCCAGGGGTCCCTTCTTTTTTTGCCACGCACAGACCTCAAAGCAATAACTCATGCCCTGGCTCTTACGTCAGGGTTCCCCGTGGGTTTGGGGTTTTGCTGCCTGGGGGGTGGCCCCGGAGCAGTGAGCAGCAGGTTCTGCAGCAGGGTGGGGATGTGTCAGCAGCATGGAGCGAGGCCAGGGCGATGACTCCCGGCCCTGTGGTGTGAGCTTGGAGGGTTCTCAGGCCCAGGGCTGGCAGGGGAAGGGCCCTGGCCAGGCTGGTCCCGGCTGGATGAGTCACCTTGGGCAGGGCCTGTCACTTTGGGGGGCGGGAGTGGTGGGGGCAGCGCTGGAGCCGGGCTGTGACAGAGGCACTGGGCTCCCCATCTGTCGACAAGGATGACTCCTGTCCCTTACAGGCAGCAAGCATGTTGTGGTACATTTCCCCCTGGGCTGCTCCTGGTCACCCTTCCTAGAGGGAAATGGATACCTGGAGGCATTCTGTGCCTTGTTCCCCTTGGACAATGGGCAAGAGGCTGTCCTACCCCGCTGGCACTCTCAGCTGGACACAGAGCCTCTAAACCCCAAACCATTTGTTCTCCGGAGCATGCAAAGTGCCTCACACAGGGTCCCCTCTCCGCCTCCACCACTGCGAAGTGCTGGGAGCTCCCACGTAACCTCCAGGCTGGGACATTGTGTCTCTGGGGACAGGGGACACAGCTCCGAGCCTGCGTAAGCGAGAAGCAGCTGTGCTGTGACACCTTGGACGGAGCCAGCGCTGTGTAAGCTGAGCTGAGCCCGCTCTGGGGCTCCGTGGCCACCGAGGGGGACAGCTGCCACCGGGCACGGGCAGGACAGAGGGGACACCTGCCACCGGGCACGGGCAGGACAGAGGGGACACCTGCCACTGGGCACGGGCAGGACAGCAGGGGATGGAGCTGGGGCTCTGCTTCTCTGCCTCCGGGGTGAAGGTTTTGCCTCCTCGCTTTGAGCTGAGCTTCCCATTGGGAAAGCTGCTGGAGATGGAGGCCAGGGCAGGACTCCCCAGCACCTGAACAGCCCCACGGTGTCCCACTCCCATTCCTGGCGCTGCTCCTGCCTGGCCACGTGAGTGCAGACCGGACATTCCTGTGCCTCAGCTTCCCCTGACACCCCGGGAGGATGATGAGGGTGCAGGAGGCCTGACTCAGCCGTGCCGGCCCCAGGGCTTTGCCAGGCAGTAGGAAAGCTCAGCACAATGACGGGCAGGGAGGGGCCAGGCAGCCCAGGAAGCGCTGGGAGGAACCGGGGTTTTCTCACACCCCCTCAGCTCCTCTGGCTCCTGGCACGCTCTGCTCTCCCGCCGCCCTGGGGTCCGCTCGGATGTGACATGGGGACTTGGAAGCACAGGCAAGCCTGGCAGATGTGACATTCCTCCATGGTAAGGCCTCTCTTCCCAAGAAATGGGGTAGCTCCTGTGTCTGGGGCCGGTGCCCGCTCCTGACCCTGCATCCCTCCATCGGCTCCTCCACATCCCCAGGGCAGGTGCGGCCCTGTGGAGACCTGTCCTGCTGCCAGGAGCACCCACTGCCCTCCTGTTCCCAAACCAGTGCTCTCCTGGTGCCGCTGGTGCCAGAGGTGCCACAGTGGGAGAGGGTGGGCACCTGGCAGGGGATGATGGCGTGGGGTTGTCCTGGCGCTGTCCCAAGCCCAGATCATCTCTGCTGGCAAGGAGGATGGCAAGCAGGGCCAGTCGCTGTGCCAGGCTGCTCCGTGCCCCAGCAGGGCAGGCAGCCAGGCATGTGCTCCCTGGGAGCCCAGGGGCTCCGTCACTCTCATCCTGGCACTCGAGTGCCAGTCCCTTGGCTGGGGTCCCACTCCCTCTGAGCGAAATTCCCTGCTGTCCATGTCCTGACTGGCAGAGCCACTCTCCTGGTGAGGGCGGCCGCAGCCAGGCTGGGCAGAGCCGGGTGTTTCGTGGAGCCCTTGCCTGGGAGCAGATTATTCACCCTTCAGCTTCCGTCCCCAAACAGGTCCGTGCGCTCCACCTCGCTGCTGCTTGTAAATATTTCCCTGTCCGCTGTGGGATGGCTGTTCCCTGGGCAATAACAACAGCGCCGGGATGCAGCCGGCTGGCTGCAAAGCCAGGCTGCCAGCCAGGAGCCCACGGGGGCTGGCTGCTGTCTCTCACCACCCTCTCCTAAAAGCATTCCCGGGGCATTTCCTCACTGAGCCTCCGGGGCTCTGAGCCGGGGGCTGGATCCCCGCGGGGCCAGGCGGGGAGTGACGCCGCGGTGGCTCCTCTTGCCGGGATGCAGTGCCCGTCCCCAAGCCCGGCTGCACCCTCGGTGCTGCCGGGGCCGCGCAAGGGACGGGCCAGGCACAGGCTCCGGCACCTCCTGGCTTGGAGCCGGGCCAGAGCCCGCCCCGGCTGGGCTGGGAAAAGCCTCTGAATCAGGGTCATCTCCCGGGTGACTGGAGACTCTCGGAGCCACATGAGCCACTGTCCTGCCAGGGAAGGGACACCAGTCACCCCGGGAGCTGAGCACCAGCAACGCCAGGGCAGAGGAGCTCAGCTGGGGTCCTGCCTGCCCCAGTGCCACCCACAGCCCCAGGACAGGTAGGGATCCAGCCATCAGCCTGGCAGCGTGGGTGCTGAGGGCAAACTCTCCTCCAGCTCCGGACAGCCCGTGTTGGGGGCTGCTGGCTGCCACACTGCTCAGTCCCTGCTCCGGGCTTGCTCCGTGTGAGCTCTGGGGACCTCTGTCATTGTCCCCTGTATGCTCCTCTCCTGCCCTGCGCGGGTGCCACGGGGCAGAAGCCACCAGCTGCCCGTGGGGAGCGAGTGCTGGCTCTGCCTGGCTGGCAGGGGCACAGCTGCCACCTCACCAGGAGGACTCTCGGCTTGAATTACTGATGGGGGCTCACGGGGCACAGCCATGGCAGGCAGACAGGAAAGCTGCCCAGATCCTGACCTTGCCTCAGTTTCCCTCTCACTGAAATGCCAGCCCCCACCAAGCCCCTGCGCTCACTGTGAGTAACCAGGGGAAGGTGCTGGGCTGGCTGGATCGGCCCATCCCACCTGCCTGTCTCAGCCAGAGCTGGGCCGAAGCATTGTCCTGTGACCAGGCCACTGCCTCCAACCTGGAGGAGGCACTGGGGACATCTCTCCAGTCCCAGGAGTGGGACAGCCACGGGATGGTGTGGCAGGGATGTCAGGGCTGGGGCAGAGGTGGCTGCTGCAGTTCCTTGGTGTCTATGGGGATGTTGGGTGCTGCTGGCTGTGCCCTCCTGCGGTCTGAAGTGCCTGGGGGCACAGGGGTGGCAGTGCCAGCCAGGTCCTGCTGTCCCAGGCTCTCCAGGAAGGCTGGCAGGTGGCAGGAGCCATGGCCACACTGTGACCAACAGCTCCTGATCCCCTCTGTCACCTTCCTGCCTCTCCCAGGGTCTCCAGGGGAGGCAGGAGCTGCTGGGTGGGAGCTGCTGGGTGCCCTGTTGTGCTGACCAGGGCCTGTGGAAGCTGATCCCTGGGCTCTTCCCTTGCAGTCGATGCCTCCAGGACAACCTGCTGAGCCCCAGCCTCCAGCATGTCCCAGCTCTCCTCCACCCTGAAGCGGTACGTGGACTCCTCCCGCTACGCCGAGACCACCTACAGCAAAGTGCCCAGCGGCTACACTTCCTACAGCTCCTATGGCTCCACCCTGTCCACGACCTACGCAGACAGCGATAAAATCGGCTTCAAAGCCAGCTACCTGCCCTCCCCCCGCTACCAGCACGCTGGGGGGCTGTCCCCCACCAGCGGCTATGACAGCAGCCGCCTGTACCCCGACCCCAGCATCCGCCTGAGCCCCTCGTACCTCCGCACGCAGCCGCGGCCGCCCGGCGCCGGGCTCAGCGGGGGTGCCTGCTACACCTTCACCGGGACCCCCGGCAGCCCCACGGGCTACCTGCCCTCCGCAGCGCCCCTCAGCCGCCACAAATCCATCAGCCACTCGGACCTGGCACGGGAGTTCTCGGGGCTGCACACCTCAGACAGTGCCTACCTGCCCGCGGCCGGCGCGCTCAGCGCCCGCGGCCGGCCGGAGCTCGGCAACCTGCAGGGTCTGTACCAAGCTGCCACGCACTCCGACTACGTCCGTGGCTACCTGGAAAGCTATGGGAGGAAAAGCCACCACGGCAGCCTCTCCACCGGCCACCTCAGCCCCTCTCAGGCCACCCTGCCACCTTCAGGCACCCGCTGTGCCAGCCAGCCCTGCGAGAGGAGCGATGACCACTGCGACGTGTCCGCCCAGGACCCCACGGTACGCGGGGCTGGCTGGGGGCGGGGGACAGAGCTGTGCTGGGAGGGGAGATGTGGGCCGTGCTTGTGGTGAACCGAGGAGCCCGAGGCACTCTGGGTGCTCTGCCTGGGAACGTGGGTGTGCTGCTCCGTGCCTCAGTTTCTGCGTGTGACCCTCCGAGATGCCCTTGCTGGCGCAGCAGTCCCGGCTGGAGCTGCTGAGGCAGCCGTGTGCGGGCAGGCGGGTGTCCTCTGAGGGGCTGTGCTCGCAGGGGACACTCCCCAAGGAGGCAGGATCAGCCTGTGCCCAGGATTGTGCCCGCTGCACTTTCTGCATGCGTGTGACAGCAGGTGATGGCTCCGGCCCCATGTGGGGCTGACGAGGATTTCCTGCTGCCTCATCCCAGATAGGGAAGGTGATATGACCAGGCTGGACACTCATCCTGCTGGCACAGCTGGTTTGTCTGGTGCTGGCTCTGCCACAGTGACTCGGTGCCCAGCTGCCAGTCAGGTTTCTGGTGCCCAGCGATGCCAGCTCCCTGGCACCACCCACTGCTGCCGGTTTGGGGCCCTGTGCCCCAGCCTGCGTGGCAGCAGCGGGTTCCCCGTGGCAGTGCTGCTCTGGGCAGCCCCACACGTGTTGGCAGGTACTCGGTGCCCCAGGCCCCCGCCGGTGCTGCGGCGTCCCCAGAGCCCCAGCCCGGGCCGGGAGCAGGCACCGCACGCGCAGCCCGTGCAGGGGAGCAGCCTGGTAATTTTCCACTCAGGTTTCCTTCCAAGATCTGGCCAGGCTCTGCCTGCATTGTCTCCCTCTGTCTTTCCAGTCACCCTCCATTCACCCATGGTCTGACCTGCCCTTTGCTTCCCTGCATCT
Organism: Ifrita kowaldi; assembly: GCA_013398055.1. NCBI lineage: Eukaryota > Metazoa > Chordata > Aves > Passeriformes > Cinclosomatidae > Ifrita > Ifrita kowaldi. Next base: position 3,259 of record VZRS01003363.1, on the reverse strand, counting down.
CTGTCCCACTGCCGTCGGCCGAACCGAGAGGAAAAGTCCTGTCCTGCTCACAGGAAAGCAGGAAAGAATCCCCCAGCAATCTTTCCCTTTGCAGCCAGTGTCCCCACATCCCTCCCTGTGCCCCTTCCCCCACAGAACCACCTTTAGCAGTGCCCTGCCGTGGTGTGGGACCCGCTGTGCCCACCTGCCTCATCGCTGGCCCCCAGTCCCGGGGTGAGGGAGCAGCCTGTGGAGTCAGGAGAGTGCAGGATCAGTGCTGTGGAAGGGAATTCCTGCCTCCATCTCCCACACCAGGCCCCGGTGGGGGGCACCAAGGGGGGATCCAGCGGCTGCTGCAGCCACTGGCTCTCACAAAAGCCCAGACTGCCACTGCCAGGGCAGGCTCCCCAGCCCATGTGCCCACACACTGCTGTGATGGGGTGCCAGCCTGCTCCCGTGGGATGCCCATGGGGCAGCAGTGCAAGTCCCAAACCACAGCCCTGTGGTCTGCACATGAACACAGCCAGGGCTGCTGGGTGGCAAAGGTGGCACAGGGCGCTGGGACAGACACCCATGCCAGGGCAGGCAGGGTCAGTGACACTGCCTTAGGTTTCCTTGCTGCTTTGATGGGCACACCTGCTATTTTCCACTGCTGTGGTTTTTTCCCTCCCTTTCCCAAGCCGGGAAGCAAATGTTCCGATTGTAAACCAGACTTGGGTGCCTGCGGCCGTGCCAGGTGCCGGAAACAAGCACAGGCTGCAGCCCCGGAGCTGCCATCGGTTCTGCCCCGTTGCCCAGCCCCGAGGGCAGTGTCAGCAGCACCCGCTCCCGACGCAGCCAGGGGACGGCGGGGCTGGCCCAGCGCCTCCTCCCATCCCTTTTTCCACCGCCGCCTCCTGCCTCTGCGCCACAGGAACCGCCACCCAGAGGGGTTTGCAGCCAGGGGTGAGGGTGCCTACGAGTGTCCCTACCCTCACCCTCACTTTGTGCCTCAGTTTACCGCCCCGTGGGCAAAGGGAGGTGTGTCCAGGTGCGGTTTCAGCGAGGGGCTGTGCCTGCGGAGCCGCAGGGCCGTGCTGGCTCCCGGGAAGGGCAGTCTGGCGGGGGGCAGGACTGGAGCTGTGCCGCCCCATTAACCACCCCGGGTGTACATAGGGTCAGAAGGCCAGGGCCACCCACAAAACCGCCGGCAGCTCTCCGCAGTCCCATCCTGAGCAGCTGACGTCCCTGGCCCGGGGCCAGCCCTGGCCCTGCCTGCCACCGCAGTGCCAACCGGGCCTGTGGCAACCTCTGCCCGCGGCAGAAGGTCACCGCTGCAGAGGGGCCAGCTGAGGGCAGGGATCTGGCTCTGGGTGATGCCGTCCCACCGGGTCTCCCCTTCTCTCTCCCGCTCCAGCCTCAGAGCCTGCGTGCCGCTCTCTGGCTGCCAGGGAATTCGGTCTTTGGCCCAGGGCGCTCGATGTCACCGGGGCACGAGGTTCAACACGGGATGTGGCTGAACCACCCTCTTGCCATGGAACTGGCTCGGCCGGCACGGTGCATCCCCACGGGGAGAGCTGCCCCAGCTCCCTGCTCAGCGCTCGGGGCAGGCTGTGCACCGGGGCCGTTCTGCCCCCGCCGTACCCACCCGCGCTGCCGGGCAGGGTGGCAGGAGCCCTGGATTTCGGGGAGCTGTGCCACAGCCCGGAGGCCCAGGCTGGGCACGGCAGGGCACCCACGCAGGCTGCAGGAGGGCAGTGGGGCGTGTGCCCCGGCGTGCACAGCGTGTCCCCGTGTGTGTACACCGTACACAGCGCGGGGTGTGTACATGTACACACGCGTGAGCACGCGCAGGCCCCGCTTACGACAGGCCTCCGGTCGTGATGCAAAAGAGCCCTGGCCCTGCAGATGAATAACGCTGCAAGATGCCTCCTCAGATATTTTTGCTGGTGCCAAAAATAGTCTCCCTCCCTTCCTCCCTCCCCCCCCGTCCCCAGCCAGCCCCTCCGCTGGCTGTGCCGAGCTCCGCCGTGGACAGGGGAGGTTGCATCTGCAGCCATCGGGAGTCAGCAGCCCCCGCTGCTGGATGGGGGTGCTTTGGGGGCTCCAGGGGAGGAAAGCAGGCTCTGCTCGGAGCCCTCTCGGTGAGGCTGGAGGCTGTGGCTGTGTCAGAGCAGCCCAGCCGCACTCCCTGCCCTGGTTGCCCATGGAAATTTCCCTGAGCAGGCAGAGAGGCACCTGGGCACGCACAGCAGGAGCAGGGCTCCGGCGCTCGTCCTGCCGCGGTCAGAGGGGTGAAGCAGCGGGAGACGCAGGACTAGGACGCAGGACACCCGGGCTCCCTGCCAGGCTCCGCATCTGCCCTTGCTGCAGGAGAAGAGCTGGAGCCCTGCCCGTGCCGTGCCTCAGTTTCCCGAGGAGAGACACCAGGTGGGGTCTCTGCTCCACACAGGAATTGCGGGGAGTTTTTCCCCAGCGCAAGGCACTGAAATATCCTCTGAGCTCAGTGCTAATGCATCCCCCAAAGAGGGGGGTTCCCCCAAAATGTCACTGCCTGGGTACCTGGCATTGGCACTGCAGGGAAGGCACATGGCCGGGAGCCCCACAACCCCGTCTGGCAGCCCACAGCCCCTCTCTGGGTACAGACACCCCCTGCACCCACATGCTGTGGGGCCGTCCCACTTTCACCAAGGCAATTTTGGCGAGTAACCCCCAGCTGGGGAGCCCCGCTCCCTGCCCCGTGCCTGCCCGGAGCACAGCGTGCCCGGGGCCGGACAGCCGGTGCCGCCAGCCCTGGGCACGCCGAGCTGGGAGCGCGGGGGAGCACTGGGGGGGCAGGCGCTCCTCCGGCTGCCGCCTCGCCCCGATTCCCCGTTGCCCCCGCGGTGCGCGCACGGTGCCGGTGTTGGGGTACGGCAGCGCGGGGAGCCCCGCTGTGAGAGATGCTGAGGGGGCACCGCGGCTCCCGCAGGCCCCCCGGAGCCGGGGCAGGGGTCGCCGCCCCGTTCCGGAGCGTGTCCCCGGGGCAGAGCCGCCCCTCGCGGGCCCCCCTGGCTCCCGGCGCGCTGTACCACGCGGTGCGCGGGGGCTGGCCGTCACCGANGGGGGGGCCTGCCCGCCCCCGAGCCGCCACCGAGCCGTCACCGAGCCCGGCTGCCGCCTCTCCACCCATTTGATGTCAGAGCCGCTCAGGTGCCGTCAGCCCCGCAGCCGGCACCGGCTCCGGCCCCGCACGCCCAGCACGGGGGGCTCCGCGCCTGACCCCGCGCCCCCGGCTGCAGCCGGCCCCGGGCGAGGGCAG
>VZRS01003361.1:0-22008 GCA_013398055.1 Ifrita kowaldi | reverse complement strand
CAGCAGGTCACGAGTTCTTCACATGACNGGTCACGAGTTCTTCACATGACCGAACTTTTAGAAGTTTGGTTCATTTGCATATCAGGGTTAATTCTCCAGTTAAAGCTTCAGTTTAATTATGTCATTCCCCTCAGCTTGCCCCACTTTCAGACGCTTTTGGTTTATACTTTTTGGGCCTAGGACTTTCTGGGTGTCCCTGGAGAGCAGGCCCGGAGAGGCTTTGTTGTGTCTGCCTGGCACGAGAGAGCAGAAATTAACAGGCTACAGGAAACTGCAGAGTTACACACCAGGCAGTGCAGGATTTGAAAAATATAAAAGTTAAAACCTAAGGCATCACCCCAGCTCTCCCAGCCTGGCTCCAGAGGGGCTCCAGCCCTGGAGCAGCTCCGTGGCCTCCTCTGGACTCATCCCAGCAGCTCCACATCCCTCTGATGTCGGGGATGGATACAGAATCCCCCCTCCCTTGCCCCGCTGCCCCGGGAGCGCAGCCCAGGACAGGACTGGGAGGGGAAGCTGCTCCTGGCAGAGCGGGGATGAGCAGGGGAGGGGATGTGTCCCTGGCAGCGCTGGGGACAATCCCGAGCTCCCAGGTTGGGCAGTGACTCAGCCCCAAACCCTGCGGGACCAGCCGGGCCCCGCTGCCCCTCCCTGCCCACCCGGGTGCCCTGCTGGGGACGATCGGGGCACCGAGCTGGGGTTTTCCTGCGGGTATCAGCCCCGGGCGCTGCTGGGGTGGCGGCGGTGCCTCGGGGAGGTTCTGGGAGCACGGAGGGAGTGCTGCGGGGTCCCTTAATCCACGCTGTAACTCCATTACAAAAACCATCTGGAAAGATGCAGGAAATCTCCAGAATTTCCCTTTACACACAGGTGGCTCTCAGGACACGGCTGTGGGATGCTGGAATTCCACCGCCACGGTGGTTCTGATGAGCCGGGCTGCTTTGGGCCGGGGCAGTGCCAGGCTCTGGTTTTCCGAGCACTGGGTGCTCACACAGCTCCGGAGCGAGCCCAGCCCCGCGCCCGCCTGGCACCGCCTGTCCCCTTCACCGCCCTGGTCACACGAGTGCCTTGTCCCGCACTAATCCCTGCCGCAGGGCCCCAGGCCTGGCTCTGCTGATCCTGCTGAGTGAAGCTCATTTACACCTGCTCGGGGCCGTTCCGGGTTTTTCTCTCCCGGGCTCGTGTCCGGGTTGGTCTCTGCACGGTTTTTCCCAGAGTGTCTCAAGGGGACGAACGTTGCAGGGCAGGTTTGCAGGTGAACTCACCTCAGAGCAGGGCAGGGCAGCTGCTTGAGCTGGGTTTGAACGGTCAGGGCATCCCACTGCTGATCCTGGGGCTGGGATCTCCCAGGAGCAGCCTCTGTCCTTGGGACACCCGAGATGTGCCCGTGCTCACCAACCCAGCCCTGAGTGCAGTGAGGGAAGAGCTGCATCGCTCTGGGCTGGTTCCGTGGGAAACCCCAGGGTTGCAGATGCTCCCCCAGAGCACTGGAGACTCCAGGTTTGCAGCTGATCTCCCAGGAAAATGCCTTAGGGAGGGAGAAGCTGGAGCCTGGGTCAGGCGGGTGGGGGCAGATCCCAACTCCCCTGTGTCCCCCAGAGCCAAGAACTCTAACCCTTCCCCCTCTCCCCCAGCCCACGGGAGGTTGTTTTCCGGGCAGGAAGGAAGAGCCTGGATGGGGTGACTTTTCCAGCAGCCTCAGATGGGACCTGCCATGCTCTTTCCTGGTTATCCAGAGCCCCTTACCCAGCACCCTGGGGAGCTCCCAAACCAGCCCTGTTATTTTGGAGCCTGATTCCTTTGTGTGGCCTCAGCGCAGCAAAAATATCAGGGCGAACTGAATTTCTCTCCAAGTGCAGCCCAGGCGCTCCGGAGCCAGGAGCTGCTCCCAGTTCCCTGCTGGCAGCTCCTGATGCAGGAACTGGGGGGGTGAGGTGCTCATCCAGGACATGCCACGGGCAGAGTGTCCTGAAGCTGCAGCTCCCCTGTGTCACAGCAAAAGGAGCCGCTCAGCTTGGCTGGGGGGCCAACCTTTCAGAAGCAAATAAATCAGTGCTTCGTAGAGAGATTTGAAGTGATTGATTTCCCAGCAGGAAAGCTGATGGGGCAGGGATCTTCCCTAATCAGGGACTCTTGGAGGACTCAGGTCCTGGAGAGCCTGACCAGAGCTCCAAGGGACCTCGTGGGTGATTTGTGCCCAGGGCAGCACCTGTCACTGGGCCTGAACTGCCTTTACCTATGGAGGTGCAAAGAGTTTGATCTGGGTTATTTATAGGAGCTGCTAAATATGTGCCAGGATGTGCCAGGCCAGGGGCAGGGGCTGCTCCTCCTGTCCCCGCAGCCGGGGGGGCTGGTGCCAGGGTGGAACCCTTCCCCTGGGCTGGTGGGACCCCACACTGTGTGTGCCCCTCACTGTGCCCCTCCCGTGCTGCTGTGGGACTGGGCTCACTGGGGACCGAGAGGTGCTGGGCTGGGCCCCTCACAGAGCCTGGGCTTGGCTTCAGTTCCGAATTTGGGAAGCACCCAGAGATGCTGGTGGCTCCAGGACTGTGGTGTGTGGGATCTGGACACGGGATTGCTCCTGCTCCTGCTCCCTGGAGCCATCCCACTCTCTCTGCGTGGCCCCAAAGGGGTCAGAGCAGGACCAGGAGCTGCAAAAAGACCCCAAAAAGCCACAAAGAATTCCCATGCCAGGGACAACACCGCCTTTGAGCCTCCCAGTGTGACCTCAGGCGGTGCTGCCCTGCCGCAGCATCTCCCTCGGCGATGCCAGCCCCGCTCCTGGCGCTGCCAGGCGCTGCTCCCTCGGCCCGGGAGCGGCCCGGTGGCTCCAGCCCAGCCACAGGGAGAGGGGACACGGGCGGGAGCAGCGCTGGGGCTGCTCCTGCGGCTCCCGCCGGGGCAGGAATGAGCAGAGTCACGGGGCTGCAGAAACCCGAGCCCGGCGCTGATCGCTGGTGGCAGCTGGAGGCAGAGCCACCTCCGCCGGCGGGGACAGCGCCGGGGGACCGGAGCGGTAGCACCGGGAGGGAGGCTCCGGGAAAACACGGACCCTGCACTGAGGGTGGCACAGCAGCGCTCTGGCACGGCCCGGGGCACAGGGTGGTCCTGAGAACTCTGCAAATCCCCATTTCCAGCGAAATGGAGGCTGCCCAGAGCAGCGAGCTCCTGTGAGTCCTCAGAGCTGCCAGAGATGAGGTGGGAAGGGCCCCCATGGGCTCTGTGGGTGCTGCTGCAGCATGGGCGCTGCTCCCTCTGGACTCGGTGATCCCGATGGATCCATTCCAGCTGGAGGTGCTCTGTGATCCCACGCACCAGAGCATTCCCGGTGGGATTTGGGGTGATACAGCCAGACACAGCCCTCTGCTTTCGGGCTTTTTTGAGCCCCCTGTTATCGAGGGGAAGGTCCCAGAGCTGCTCAAGTGGAGCAGGAACTGGGTGTGAGTCCAGAGTAACTCCATGAGAAGCAGCACTGGCGGCACCTCTGTCCCCCTGCCCGGGCATTGTCCCCGCCCAGAGACACCTGGGGGCCAAAATTCCCTTTTTGTTTGCTTTGATGAGGTCCCACTTTTGGGGTCCATCCCCTCCTTTTGGGGGACTTGCTCCAGGCTCTGTTTTGCAGCAGTTGGGGTCACAGGTTGGGCTGGAGCCAGACTCCACTTTGCAGTGACGTGACTCAGTTCGTGCTATTAAATAGCCCTGTTCAGCAGGGACAAAACTCTCCCTAAAACAGATGGAACCAGAGAATCCTTCAGGTTGGAAAAGCTCTCTGGGATCATCAAGCCCACCCATTCCCCCAGCAGTGCCAAGGCCACCGCTGACCCCTGTCCCCAAGTGCCACATCCACACGGCTTTTAAACCCCTCCAGCAATGGAGACTCCACCCCTGCCCTGGGCAGCCTGTTCCAAAGTCTGGCCAACTTTTCCATTAAGAAATTTTCCCAATCTCGAACCTAAACCTCCCCTGGCCCAGCCTGAGGCCATTCCCTCTCCTCCTGTCCCTGTTCCCTGGGAGCAGAGCCCGACCCCCCCCCGGCTGCCCCCTCCTGTCAGGGAGTTGTGCAGAGCCACAAGGTCCCCCCTGAGCCTCCTTCTCTCCAGCTGAGCCCCCCCAGCTCCATTTCCAGAGTCTCTTTTCCCATCAGGGCTGTAAATGTCCAGTTCTCCCTAATCCCAAAGGGCTGAGGATTTCCAGCTCTCAGCAGGGTTGGGGCTGTGGGGAGTACTGATCCTGAGGGTTTTTTGGGGGCAGGTGCTCAGCAGCATCACAGAAAGTTTCGGGTTGCCAGTGGGATGCTGGGTTTGGGAGGGTGAGGCACAGAGATGCAGCTGTCCCAGTGCCCATGAGAAGCAGGGTGGAGTTTTACAGAACATTGGGCTCATATCCCACACAGGCTGGTGGTTATGGGACATTAACGAGGCACGGGGGTCCAAAGCAAGGACCTCTGTGGGGTTGGGGAGCCTCTGCCAGCGTCTCCACCTCTCCCAGGGCATGGCAGCCCCGTCCTCCAGGTGCAGCCACTCCTCTCCTCCAACCCTTTCTGTGCAGCAGGACATCCTCACCTCTCCTACCCTCCCCACCCTATTCCTTCTGGGAAGCCATCCTGATGCCTGTAACATTCAAAAGTGCCATTACTGCTTCGTTTTTTGGCTCAGGAGAAGCCTTTAACCCCTTCCTGGGAGCAGAGCCACCCAGCAGTGCAGGTTCCATGGCTGGGAGCTGTGCCAGGGCCACAGCCCTGCAGGACCCAGCTCCTCTGGCTGAGGAGCCTCTTGTTCAGGGCACCACAGGCCCCGAGCAGGAGCTGCAGGAGCAAAGTCGTTGATGCCCTGCCAAGGGGAGGCAGCTGGAGCGGGGTCGCTGCTTCCCAAGGTGTTTCTTTGTGTTGAACAACTGTGTTCGGGTTGTGAAATCGTGTGTCCGACACAGCCAGGAGGTGACAGGGACACCGAGTGTCCCAGCCTCGTGGTGCCTCCTGATTGGAGGTGGAATCACAGAACCACAGAATCACAGAATTGATCCAATCCATCCAAGTCCAATCCATGACCCAGCACCCCCTCGTCACCCAGACCAGGGCACTCAGTGCCACGTCCAGGCTTTCCTTAAACACTTCCAGGGACAGTGACTCCACCACTTCCCTGGGCAGACCCTTCCAATGCCCAATCTTTCTGGGAAAGAATTCCTCCTGATGTCCAGCTTAAACTTCCCCTGGTGCAGCTCAAGGCTGTGTCCCCTTGTCCTGTCGCTGTCCCTGGGAGCAGAGCCCGACCCCCCCCCGGCTGCCCCCTCCTGTCAGGGAGTTGTGCAGAGCCACAAGGTCCCCCCGGAGCCTCCTTTTCTCCAGGCTGAGGCTCCCCAGCTCCAAGTGGAAATGGGGGTCTGGGAGGAGCAGGAACACACAGGGTGCCCGATGACCCATGCAGGATAACCTTCCCTGAGAGCTCAGTGCTTCTGCCATAAACCCGTACACTAAAACCCCACTGGAGATCCTGCCACCAAATGCCCCCAAGATGTCCCTGGCTGCTATTTCAGCCCCTTGTCCCCGCAGGCTGGGCGCGGCTGGCCCGGAAGCAGAATGAGAGGATGGCCGGCCTGCCGCACATCCCGGGCCCCGAAAACCTGCGCCCCTTCACCCCGGCCTCGCTGGCCGCCATCGAGCAGCGCATGGCCGAGGCCGAGGCGCTCCGGATAAAGCGGCAGCAGGTGGAGATGCCCGAGGAAGAGGAGGTCAAGCCCAGCAGTGACCTGGAAGCCGGCAAGAACCTGCCCCTCATCTATGGTGACCCACCCCTGGAGCTCATCGGGACCCCCCTGGAGGACCTGGACCCTTTCTACAAGGACAAGAAGGTAAAGGGGCAGAGCCTGGCCTTAGGTGTAAGTCCCAAGCAGGACCTCCTGTGCTTTCCACTGTGCTCACCTGAGCCCATCCTGGTGATCCACCACCCCAGCCTGCTGCGGTTGCTTCTCTTCCAAAGCAGAGAGCATCTCCAAGCCTTTGGAGCTCCAAACACGCAGAGGGATCTCCCCTGTGAAGGCAGCCTTTGGTCCGTGGTGTTTTGGGGGTGCAGAAGGACTAACCCACCCCCTCCTCTGTTTTCTCCACAGACATTCATAGTCCTCAACAAGGGCAAGTCCATCTTCCGCTTCTCGGCCACCCCTGCCCTCTACATGCTGGGGCCCTTCCACCCCATCCGCAGAGGAGCCATCAAAGTCCTCATCCATTCATATCCTTGATCTCCAGGATGCTGCTCCATGGCCGGGTCAAACCCTGGTGCTCAGAGTCCAAGCAGCCCCAGGAGAGGGACGAGGGAAGGGGTTCATGGTGGTGTGGTGAGGAAACCTGCTGGGCCCCCACCAGAGCCAGGACCTGCTGCCCAGTGCTCCAGTCCAAGGAGTAGGTGCTTGGTGGGCACCTTGGTGGCACCAAGAGCTCGCTCTTGGTTGCAGAAGGGAGGAATGAGTTTGGATGAAGAAGGGAAGAAGCTCAAGTGGTGAAGCTTCCCAGGGAGAGGTTGAAGGGTTCTAAGGTCTGGGGAGACTTGGGAAGGAAGGGAAATGTTCATAGGTCAGGGGATCTGGTCCCACTGGGAAGTGGATGAGCAGGGCAGCTCCAAGGGGGCTTCGGGAGAGGGAAGCCAAAGAACCGGGACAGAGAGGGAAAGGCAGGAAAGGAGCCCAAGAGCACGAGGGGCACTGCAGGGTGGGTGGGAAGTGATCCCAGCAGAGCTCTGGTGGCACAGGGGGTTCGTGGCCAGGAGGGAAAAGGAAAAGAGCGAGGTTTCGTGGCAGAGGGGTCTCAGCCTAAGAGGTAGAGCTTTCTAGAAAGAGGCTGAAGGTTTTTGAGGTCTGGAGAGACTTGGAAAGGAAGGGAAAGCTCAATCTCAAGGTGATGGAGAGGAAGGAGCACAGGGGGCAAAAAGGGAGCAGAGTCAGCACCATGGAGCTGGGAAGGGGAGCAGAAAGGAAGGGAAGGGGCCGGGACCATGCACAGGAGCAGAGAGGAAAAGAGGGAAGCATGAGCACAGGACTGAGGCCGGAGAGAGGCAGGAGGAGCAGGGCAGGGTGAGGGACCACAGCGGCAGCCAGGACAAGAGGAACAGGGACACTTGGCTTCCCGAGCGTGGGGAGGGGGGATCCAGGCACCAGGCAGAGCATTTGTCCTTGACCAGGGTTTAAATTATTCAGCATGTTCATCATGATCACCATTTTAACCAACTGCGTGTTTATGACGCTGAGCAACCCCCCGGCGTGGTCCAAGAACGTGGAGTGAGTCCTGAGCCCTCCCCCGGCCGCGGGGACAGCCCAGCCCGGCAATGTGCCCCTGGAGGGACACGACCAAGGCCGAGAGAGGAGGGTGGGGATGCAGGCACCCTTCAGAGCAGGAGAGGTGCTGGTGGCCCTCAGAAGGGATGTCCACGCTCTGCATTGGGCATTGCAGAGTGAGAACATTTCAGGGCTGCCCAAAATCTGGTGGGGTGCCCATGTCAGGAGAGCCCTGCAGAGCAGGTTGGGCTGGGCCAGGCCAGCACTGACAGTCTGGAGAGGCCGAGCTGATCCACCTGTCCAGGGACCACGGACAACCCACGGGAGAGGGGAAATCCAGCATTTTCTGCCGTGGTTCTGCACAGTCAGGTCTCAGCAGGGCTTTACAGAGAGCATGGGGGTGGTGGGACATCAGCAGGGACAGGGTTGTTGCAGCATGGTCACCAGAGGGATTGGAACCTCGAGATGTCCCAACCCACCTTACGAGGTGAGGTGAAAACCTCTCCCAGTGCTGAAGCACCCCAAAAACCCACCAGCCCCTAAACTCAGCTCCTCAAGGTATTCCCACTGGGAGGGGTGGACAAAACCTTGGACCTGGGCGAGTGTCCCTCAAGTGACCAGTCCCGTTTCAGATACGCCTTCACTGGGATCTACACCTTCGAGTCTCTCATCAAGGTCCTGTCGAGAGGCTTCTGCATCGACGACTTCACATTCCTGCGTGACCCGTGGAACTGGCTGGACTTCATGGTCATCTCCATGGCGTGAGTCCAGTGGGATGGGGAGGACAGGAGGGAAATCTGGAGGAATGAGGAGTGTTCCTGGCAGAGCCCCTGGAGCCCTTCCCTCTCCTGTCCCACAGCTACATTACCGAGTTCGTGGACCTGGGGAACATCTCCGCTCTCAGGACCTTCCGTGTCCTCCGTGCCTTGAAAACCATCACGGTGATACCAGGTGGGACTTAGAGAAGGGACCTCCCCTCCGTGCCTTCCCCTGAGCTCAGGTATTCCCACCGTTCCCAGCAATTCCTGGTTCTTTTGGCAGCTCCAAGAGAAAACAAAGGAAATGAGGTATTCAATAAATTTTCCACGTAATTCAGCTTTTGGGTCAGGTCCTGCTGATTTTACATCTTGAAATCAGCTGCACTCACCAGGGCAGCCCCTGAAGAGGCAGATGGGATGTTTATAAGGCTCCTTGGAGATGGATTGAGGGCATTTGTGCTCCCGGTGGGTTTATGGGTTTGATAAACCAAATCACTCCATTTTTGAAGCCACGGGCTCAGTTTTGTGCCCACTGTTGGCTGTTCTGGTGCTGTGGCTGAGATATTTAATGGATATTGGTTTAACACCGCCCGAAACATCCAGCCTCCTGTGAGGAGCACCTTATCAAATCCCCCTGATTGCTGATTTCCGAATTTGATACCATTTCGACACCCTGCTTTCAACACCTCGTGCAAGCACACAGAAATCTGAGATGGAACGGAAAATGAAAATTCCTCATGGTGAATAAACCCTTGTGGTGTCCCTGCAGGCTCCAGATCATGAGGGTTCTCATTTGAATGTTTTTTTCCTTCATCAAACAGGCTAAAAATTGCACTGAGCAAAATGTAAACTGCTGCTTCTTTCTGGAACGACATCCCCAAGGGCTCTGCAGAAATAGCAGTGGCAAAAATAAGCCAGTTTAGAATATCTGACCTCGGTCAGGCCCTCGGAGAACAGGATTTTACTTATATAGTTTGGGGAACAAGGAGCTGGCAGGAGGACAGGGCTAAAAATCATTTCCTTGGAGAATATCTCCATGTGAGAAAGCTCTGGGCTCAGAGAAGCTCTAAAGATCAACATTGGGATGTCCCAGCACTGCCCATCATCCATGTAGACCTTGGCTGATAGGATCCATCCCCCATGGAAAAATCCCACTGAGGATCTGTGGATGAGCCCCCTCTGGGGAGGGAACAGTGGTGTTGGGGGGAGAGATGAGTTAATGGAGATGCAGATGTCACTTTGTCACCTCCACTTGGGCTGGGATTTTCCAGCTTGAAGGGATCAGGATGAAGGGTCTGGCTGGGCTCCCAACCACCCAGGGACAGCACTTGGACCATAGAGGCTTTTCTGGAGCTGGGAGAGGTGCTCAGCATCATCCAACTGGGCCAGCAAAGAGCTTCTCCATGTTCCACTCTAAAGTGGTTCACTCCAGTGGTTTGGGACAAAAAAATGCCAGATTGTGGCAGTTAGGGAAAAAAGGAATTGATGGCTGCCAGACTGGGGTGGCTTTGGCTTGGATATCCCAAGGCTGGGATGGGGAAGTCACCAGCACCAAGGATGACAGTTCTGGGGGGCCCAGCGATGTGTGGGGACACAGCTGGGATGTGATGTGAGGACAGAGCTGGGGGCCTGAACTCGGTGATGCCACACATCCCCACCAGAGCCAGCACCTTCTGGGGACACCACAGCCTGCTCCCCACAACTGACAAACGAGCAATCAGCTCAGTGGTGACGCCTCTCCCCAGGGCTGAAGACGATCGTGGGGGCTCTGATCCAGTCAGTGAAGAAGCTCTCGGACGTGATGATCCTCACGGTTTTCTGCCTGAGCGTCTTTGCCCTCATCGGCCTCCAGCTCTTCATGGGCAACCTCCGGCAGAAGTGTGTGCGGTGGCCACCCCCCAACATCACCTTTCTGGAGGATTTGGGGCTGGGCAACGACACCTTGGTCAACTCAACCTTGTACGACTTCATGGATGACTTCACCGGGAACTTCACTGGGGACTTCACTGGGAACTTCACCGGGAACTTCACCGGGAACTTCACCAGCAACAGCACCTTTGACTTCGAGGCCTACATCAGCGATGAAGGTAAAGCTCCTGCAGCCCCTTCTCCTCTGACCCCTCACCCTGGTTTGCTCCTCAGTTTCCTGCTCTTCCTGGCCACTCCCCGGTTTGCTCACACGGATCTTCCTGCCAAGGCTGGTGGGTGGACCAGGCTGTGTGCCCTCACAGAAGGGACAGATGAGATCAAATCTCCCTGGAGAGGGAACACGGGGTCCACCTGGGCAAGCTAAGCTCTTCCAGGAAGGTTTCACAGCAGGAAGGTTTCACAGCAGGAAGGTTTGGATGGACCAGTGTCTCCATCTCCCACTCGCTGGTGAGGGCTGATGTCCCATCAGGGTGGTCACAGTAGGGAGACAAAACCCTTGAGGAGCAGGTGGAACTTTGGGTGGAAAACCAGAAAAAATTATGCAGGAATGACATTTTTAACCCACTTGTCACTATCTGGATCCTTCCCCAGGTACCACAGTGCCCAATGAACCCTTTATGCAACACCACAAAAGCCACAGCAGGGGAGGGAGGGAGGGAGGGGTGGGACCAGCACAGGTCCTCATGAAGGTCTCCAAGGTGCTCCTTTCCTACCCCTTCTTTGAAAATCTTGCCCAAAGTGTGGTGGGTTTTATGTTTGTTCTTCAGTTTTGAGTTTTTAAACTCCATGAAAATGTAAAAATCTCAGCAAATCTGCCTGGTAGAGCTGCAGGGTGTCAGGGTGCTCCACAGGGATGTTCCACATCTCACTGAGGACGCTCAGCAGAGCACAGAAGGCTGGGTTGGGTCTCAGCGGAGCTGCTTGGCCCAAAAATCAGCTCTGACCTCCATCACAGGAAGGTTTTGGTAGGGGGCAAGTTCAGTCCAAGGATCTGATGAGCTCCATGCAAAGAGTAGCAGTTCAGGGCCATGAATGCAGCAGAGCGGCTGCTGGGGCCAAGCCAAAAACCTGGAACTGCACAAACGGGACATTTCCTCCCTGAGCCCACACGGGATGAAGAAAAGCCTCATGGCAAGAAGCCAGGCAGAGCCAGGGAGGGTTCAGGAAGCTCCAGAAGTGCCCACGTGGCTCCTGGGCTGGCTGTGCTGGGTGATGTTCAGGACTGGATCCAGCTGCCCTCTGCCATATCCAGGCGTGGGTGTCTCCAGGTGCTCCTCTGCGTCCCTGGGGCAGGTGACCCGTGGTGGCACTGCTTGGCAGCTCCTGTGGCTCTGGATCTGTGCTGGAGCTGTAAGGAGGAGCTTTAAGGACCCCTGGTCTGTGAGCAGGGTGGGGTGTCCCCTGCAGAGATGGGAGCAGCAGGAGAAGGTGTAGCCATGGAGCAGGAGCAGTTTCCCCAGGTTCTTCTGGTACTCCTGCAGTGCCCCATGCTTGCTGCTTCCTGGGAATGCCCTGATTTCCCAGGAAAACAGGCCAGCCCTGATCCTTTGACCTCATGTTAACCCATTTTCCAGGAGGCCTGGCCCTGGCCAGATCCAAAGCTGTTTCCAGGCTTGGGAGGGACCTGGTTGGATTGATGAAACAGTCCCAGGAGCTCCCTGAGACAGAGCCAAGACAAACAGCAAAGTCAACAGAGAGTAGATACCCATGTGCCTGACACTGGGAGTCAGCAGGATTGGGATTCAAGGGATTTCCCTGACAGAAAGTTGCACCCAAGAATTTGAAAATCAATGTTTGTGCTTATTTATTTATTTGTTTGTTTGTTTTTATTCCTTGCTCTTTCCCCACCTGCAAAGGCAATTACTACTTCCTGGAGGGAGCCCTCGATGCCCTGCTCTGCGGGAACAGCAGCGATGCTGGGTGAGTGAGAACCCCTCCCTCTGGACCCCTGGGAGGGGACAGGGAGCCGGCACAGCTCGTGGGACCCCTGGTGCTTGGGATGGGGCAGGGTTGGGGCTGGGAATGTGGCTCTGCAGGGGAACAGTCCAGGAATCCCAGTGGATCAGCTTGGGGAGCATCCTGAGGGTATCAGTTGGATCATCCCAATGGTATCAGCTTGAGCAGGTATTGATCCAGGCATCCCAACTGCACCAGCTTTGGAGCTATCAGCTGGAGCATCCTGAGGGTATCAGCTTGAGGGGACATCAATCAGAGCATCCCAGTGGTGTCGGCTTGAGGGTATCAGTCTGGGCATCACAACTGTGTCAGCTTCGGGTGGAATCAGCTCAGGCACCCCAAATTCATCAGCTCGAGGGGTCTCAGTCTGAGCATCCTGCCTGTATCAGCTGTGGGGGTATCAGGGATCAGATGGGGGCAGGGGGTATCAATCCAGCCATCCCACCTGTCTCATCCTGGAGGGGAGGGTCCTTCCGCTGCCCCCCACTCTCCAGGGATGGGTTTGGCTGTGGGGCTGTGCCAGGGTCTCATCCCTGCTGCCCCCACCCCTGGCAGGAAGTGCCCCGAGGGCTACCAGTGCATGAAGGCCGGGAGGAACCCCAACTACGGCTACACCAGCTACGACACCTTCAGCTGGGCCTTCCTGGCCCTCTTCCGCCTCATGACCCAGGACTACTGGGAGAACCTCTTCCAGCTGGTAGGCACCACCTTTCCATCCCTGGGCAAGCGTTCCTCTTGTTTCCGTGCTGCCCCTGAGGGGAAAAGTCACTGACCGGAAGCTTGTGGGACCCTGTCCTGTGGTTTGCGGATCCAGCCAGGATCAGTGGAGAGGGGGAAGGTCCCATCCACTTCCCTAACACGGGGGTGCAGTGAATTTCCCAGGGTGCTGTCAGCTCTATCAGGGAAATCAGGGATTTAAAAGATTATCCAGAGCATCTCTGGCTCGAGCCGAGGGACAGGATAAGGAGGGGAAGTGAGGTCACTTGTCCGGTGACCAGGACAAGGCCATTGAGTTGTCCTCTAGGGAGACACCACAAAACCCCAGCTGACCCCGCTCCAGAGGCTGTCCAGGTAAAAGGGATCCCACACCTAACGCTACCCCTGTCCTCTGGAAAGGTTTGCCCAGATGATCAGAGTCAGAAAAGGACCACGTTGGCCTGAAGGTGAGACCTGAGAAGGTGGGGGCTGAGGGACATCAGCCCCTCCCAGCAAAGCAAGTCAGTGATGGAATATTAGCCCCACCTCCATCGCTCCCAACCCTTGGGAACCTTGGGAACCAAGGCTGCTCTCTGCCTCCCACCAGTCCCAACCCAGTGCCAGGGCCTGCAGGAAGGTCCATTTGGCAATGACCAACCCTTGGAGAAGACAGGAGCAGAATATTTTCCTCCTACCACAACTGGGAGGATGTCTGGGGGTAGCACCTTCTCTTGGGAGTGTCACCAAAGTGACACCGTGACACCCCTGACACCTCTTCCCACAGACACTGCGGGCAGCAGGGAAAACCTACATGATCTTCTTCGTGGTGGTCATCTTCCTGGGCTCCTTCTACCTCATCAACCTCATCCTGGCCGTGGTGGCCATGGCTTACGCCGAGCAGAACGACGCCACCATGCTGGAGGAGCAGCAGAAGGAGGAGGAGTTCCAGCAGCTCCTGGAGCAGCTGAAGAAGCAGCAAGAGGAACAGGAAAAGCTGGTGGGTGGGAAGGGTGAGGGCCAGAATGAGGGAGGAGTCTTGGGAATAGGGAGAGGGAATGGAGGCAGCAACAAGCATGGTGTAAAACCCAAAGAAAAACCCTGTTTGGTCCATAGGAAGTAAAGGGAAAATGGAAGAACTATTTTGGGCATCACAGCTGAATCAAAAAACTGAGATACTGTCATGGGTGGGGACAAAAAAAGGCTGAAAAGTCAAATTTCCACATCCAAATCGCAGCCCAGGGAGCACTGGAAGGCAGCAGAGAGGAGCAGCACAGGGATGAGGTGTTGCTTGAGAGGAGGAGGAGGGTAGGGACATAAAAGGCCTCAGAACTGCCAGTGGATCTCCTGCAGCACATCAGGAGGCCTGGCAGGAGCCCAGCTCGGTGTCACCGGGGCACGAGGGAGGCATTCAGGGCAGGTGGGGCAGCTGCAGCTGCAGCACAGCTCAGAGTGTCAGCAAACCCTCGGCTTTGGAGATACAACCAAGGGCTCGAGACACCCCGAGCCTCACCAGGGAGGCCCTGGAGTCCTTACGGGAGCCAAGGAAACCTGGAATGTTGGAAGCGTCCATGCTCATTGCAGGAGGGTTGGAAATTCATGGTCTTCCAGGTCCCTTCCAACCCAGACCACTCTGGGATTCCAAAAGCACCAGGTGGGAAGGGACCTCCAGGATCATCTGTTCCAACCCTGCTCAGCCAAAGCACAA
This sequence comes from Ifrita kowaldi, assembly GCA_013398055.1. Classification (NCBI taxonomy): domain Eukaryota; kingdom Metazoa; phylum Chordata; class Aves; order Passeriformes; family Cinclosomatidae; genus Ifrita; species Ifrita kowaldi. Next base: position 7,704 of record VZRS01003361.1, on the reverse strand, counting down.
CCCGGACGAGAGATGTCCCACTGTGGTCCCAGGATGTTTCCTTCATCCCTTTCCCATCCTTGGGAATGTTTTTCAGTACAACCTTCCCATAAAAACATGGCCAAGAGCCTCTGGTGCCACAGCCCAGCCATTTTCCATCCCTAATCACCATTTGGGTCCATGTCAGCAACACCCGCAGGAGACATCCCTGGAAACCTCTCTGTCTGGGCAAGACACCACCTCCCTCACATGTAGAGACACAAATCAGTGCTTGGCTCTCTCCAGAGCCTCTTATCTCTCATTTCTTATCTGTCCAGAGCGACACTTCCCCCTGGGAAGTGGCTTCTTCTTCTCTGGCTGCTGCTGTTGCAGGAAGGGTCTGAGCCAGCCCTGCCTGAGGGTTGGGGACTCCGGGGCTGGGGTCAGGCTGGTGCTGAGGCCCCTTCCCTGAGCAAACCAACGAGGGAGGTGCCCAAAGGCTTTGTTAAGGGATGTTCTCCTTCGAAGTCACACAGGGAAATGGAAAACACAGAGGGAATTTGGCTGAGAGCGAGGGCAAAGCACCCACAAGACATGGGGGCTTGGATCTATTTAATATCCCATGATGAAAGGTGGAAAGTGTCCTGGAATTCAGCAATGTGCTGTGAGAACAGAGAATTTCCCACTCCTCTGTGGCATCCTCAGTGCTACCAGAGGGTGTAATAAACTCTGAATTTGGAGCTGGAGAGAAAAAGACAAAAGAAAAGAGAAATAATTGTACATGCAATGGAAATGTGACAATACAACGTTTTGGGGGGAAAAAATTAGATGTTGATCCAAACATTCTCAAATTCAGTGCAAGCCCAAAACTCCCGGAGGCCACATTTCAGCAAGAGCCTTGAGGATTTTGCCCATTGGCCATTTTGGATGAGAGCTCATTGCAAAGGGCAGAGTTTCCTGCTTGAAGAACCAAGGTTTGCTCAGTTTTGTCCTTAGGAATTATCATCCCTGAGCAAATCCCAACAAATCCAACTCAGCCGTGGAGAGCTCAGTGCAGGGGAGGAAGGGAAAGGGAAAGGGAAAGGGAAAGGGAAAGGGAAAGGGAAAGGGAGAGGGAGAGGGAAAGGGAAAGGCTTGGAAATCCCAGGATGGTTTGGGTTGGAAGGGACCTGAAAGCTCATCCAGTCCCATCCCTGCCATGGGACACCTCCCACTACCCCAGGTTGCTCCAAGCCTCATCCATCCAACACCTCCAGGGATGGAAGGAATCCTCCCATCCCCTGGAGCCCTCAGCCACTGTGGGATGTGCCCATGGCTGTGGACACAGGGCTGACAGGGCCGGGGTTGTGCAGTTGCAGGAGCGCACGTCCAGCAGCGATTCCCTGCCCAGCAGCGTGGCCGGGAAGGGGCACGACTCGGACCTCAACAGTGACCAGGACAAGGCCAAGGACTGCAACGGGCAGGTGGTGCCCAAGATCACCCTGCAGAGATCCGACACCGTGATCGATGTAGGTGCCAGCTCCGTCCCTGCCACCCCTGAGGGTGCCTGCCCTCACCAACCTCCTGAGGGGACAGGCTTGTGTCCACCTCGCTGTGGGTTGGGTCCTACAAGCCTTTTTGGGGTCCCCACCTTGCACCCGGAGCTGTCTCCAGATCATTCCCTGTTTCCTGCCTGCTCTGTCTTTCAGAGCACGGAATAACTCTGCATCCCTCCCTCCTCTCCTCCCAGTTCAACCCCACCTATGAGCCGGAGAAGCCGGACCTCAACCACCTCACTGTGGGCAACCAAGACGGGCCAGGGCTGGAGAAGAGGGTGGGAAGTGCCATCAGTGTCATCTCCAACGCCGTGGAAGGTACATCCCACTGGCTGAGGGTCCTGGTCAGTGCTGGAGGGCCTGGGTTGCGGACAGTGGCCATCCCAAATTCCCAGCCCCACACAAGGGATGACTCCAGCCCCAGCGTCTCCGTACGGGGTCAGTGATGCTCAAGCAAGGCTTTTCATCCCAGCTCACTGGGATGATGCCTGGAGGCAATAATCCAACATATCACACAAATTAATGGGATTGCAGCTGATTAGAGGAGTCCCCAGAGCCAACTGGGAGCTCTTGAGCAGCTTCCCAGGAGCTGCTGTGTCAGCTTCAGCAGAAAGCACCATGAACTCAGCAGTTCATGTCCCCTGTCCCCGCTGAGAACGGGCATGAAACCCTCTGGTGACCCCAGAGCAGTTCCCTTGGGTGTCCTGGCAATCTCAGGGTGGCAGGGACACCTCAAATCCTGCCCAGGGGCTGGGAGCAGGATTGGATCCACAGTTCCCTGCCTGATCTGCCTTTCCATCCCACTCCAGTTTGGAGGGCAAGGTCTGCATCCTCTCCGTGCCTGGGCACGGGAAGGTTCCTCCTTTTAGCCCCCGTATTTTTTGGGTGCCACAATACAAAAAAGACCTAAAACTTCTAGAAAGTGTCCAAAGGAGGGCTGAGAAGATGATGAAGGATCTGGAGGAGCCACATGAGGAGCGGCTGAGGTCACTTGGTTTGTTCAGCTGGAGAAGAGGAGCCTGAGGTCAGACCCCAGCTCCTCCCAAGGAGCAGCTCCGATCTCTGCTCCCTGTGACCAAGGACAGGACCCAGGGAACGGCTGGAGCTGTTCCAGGGGGGTTTGGGATGGATCTCAGGGAAAGGTTCTTTCCCCAGAGGGTGCTGGGCACTGCCCAGGCTCCCCAGGGAATGGTCCCGGCCCCGAGGCTGCCAGAGCTCCAGGAGCGTTTGGACAGCGCTGCCAGGGATGCCCAGGGTGGGGTTGTTGGGGGGTCTGTGCAGGGCCAGGAGCTGGACCGATGATCCCTGTGGATCTCTTCCAGCTCAGGATATTCCATGATATTAAAATCACAGATCGTCCAGAGCTGGTCCAGGACCTCAGGGAGAACTTCTGAGGGTCAGCACTTGCCCACCCAGGTGAGGACAAGATAATCCCACACTTTTCCTTTCCCACCCTCAGAGCTGGAAGAAGCTCACCAGAAATGCCCACCCTGGTGGTACAAATTCGCCCACACATTCCTGGTCTGGAACTGCTGCCCTCCGTGGGTGAAGCTGAAGGAGTTTGTCAAGCTGGTGGTGATGGACCCCTTTGTGGACCTGGGCATCACCATCTGCATCGTGCTCAACACTCTCTTCATGGCCATGGAGCACTATCCCATGACTGAGGAGTTCGAGAACGTGCTGAGCGTGGGGAACCTGGTAGGGAGCTCCATCCTTCCCCTTTCCAGCCCGGCAGCCCCACCACCCGTCCTGGAGGGCAGATCCCCTTCTGCTGCGGTGTGAAACATCCCAGCTGCTGGCAAAGCACCGCAGGGCTCTGCCCACAGCATCCTGCCCACGGCTGGGCTGCGGGATGGCCCTGACCAAGGGGATTGATGTGGGATTGGGATCCGTCCTTGCCTGCTCCCCTCCTGCTGCAGCCCCTGCCTGATTTGGCGCACCCTGAGCCACCCTCTGCTTCGCACCGCTGCTGCCAGCCCTGGGTGACACCGCGGTGTCCCTGAAATGTCGGGAGACCACGGGGCAGAGCAGAGGGTGCTCCGGATTGTGGGAACAAACAGGTCCCCACTGAGCAGGAAGCAACAATGCAGCATCGAAATTAATAATAACCAGGGATTTTCCCAGGGGAATCGCTGCAAACTCGGCTGTCCTGATTTTACGGGTGCATTTAGTGGCTGCTCCTGCTTGGAGCTGGTGACAAAGGGCTCTGAGCTGGGTGGATCTGCTGCTGGTGGCACAAGCCCGGGAGCCCCCCGGCAGCGGTGGGAAATGCCCTAAGGAACGGGAGAGCTCGGCTCTCCTCTGCTGCCGCTTTGCCCTGCCCCAGCACCTGCCGGGGGCTCCGGGAGCGCAGCCCGGGAGTGACAGACGCCGCTGCCCTGGCGGGCGGGGCCGGCTCTGGTTTCATTCAGGAAATACAAGGGGATTAATGGGCCGGTGCTCAAGGCACGGCCGGGCTGAGGCGGCTCCAGCCCTTCCTTGGAGCCAGGAGCGGATTCCGGCTGCGTGTGCAGCCCGGGGGAATGATCTGCTGGGGAAGGGCCAGGTGGGGATGGGAGCAGGAGGAGGAGATCCCAGCGAGCCAGGATTCCCCCACATCGCCTGCTTGTGCCACCGCACGGTGTACGGGACAAGGGCAGGGGTCAGCCGGGAGCAGCAGGATGGGGACACTGTGAGCTGGCACGGAAGGGACACGTGGGGACAATCTCTGGGATATTGGAGCAGGACAGGGGATGTTTGTGGGCTGGCATGCTGGGGACATGTGGGGACAATCCCCTGGGATACTGGTGCAGGAACAGGACAGAGACACTGTGGGCTGGCATGCTGGGGACATGTGGGGACAATCCCCTGGGATACTGGTGCAGGAACAGGACAGAGACACTGTGGGCTGGCATGCTGGGGACATGTGGGGACAATCCCCTGGGATACTGGTGCAGGAGTAGGACAGGAAATGTTTGTGGGCTGGCATGGAAGGGACACGTGGGGACAATCCTCTGGGAGACTGCAGCAGGACAGGGGACATTTGTGGACTTGCATGCTGGGGACACGTGGGAACCGTACCCTGGGGTGCAGGAGCAGCAGCCTCCCTGCTCAGCGAGGGACAGCCCTGTGTGTCCCCACACCACCTCCAGCCAGGGCAAATCTGTCACCGGGCCCTCTGCACGTGCTGTGCAGCGGAATTGCAGCAGGGATGCCGATTGTCACCTGGCTGGGCCCTCTCTGCAGTGACACAACACTGCAGGTGCTGTTGTGGTCCCAGGAAAGGAGCAATGTGCAAAATCCAGCTCAGCTGTCATGGGGCTCAGGGACGTCCCAGTAGCAGCCCAGTTCCCAGTGCTGGGCATCTGTGACTTCCCAGTCATTCAAAAGGCGTCTCTTTACCAAGGAAATTTTATTCTTCATTTCCTGCTGCCAACACTCGCCTTTGTGTCCCTCCAGAGGAATCAGCCCCCAGTACTCCCAGTCTGGCTTCACCAGCTACATCGGGCAGCATCTGGGGAGCTCATTCCCGACTGGGACTGGCCCTAATGGGGTGAAATGCTTTGGGAATACACCAGAAAAGAGGGATGCTGCCCACCCCACCCCACAGCTCAGCCCTGGTTTACAAACAAGTGACCAAGGGTGCCGCTTCCCACAGGTCTTCACGGGGATCTTCACGGCAGAGATGGTCCTGAAGCTCATTGCTCTGGATCCCTACGAGTATTTCCAGCAGGGCTGGAACATCTTCGACAGCTTCATCGTCACTCTGAGCCTGGTGGAGCTGGGCTTGGCCAACGTGCAGGGGCTCTCTGTGCTCCGCTCCTTCCGCCTGGTGCGTGCCAGGGGACCCCTGGGGGGTGACAGGGACGGGGTGGGGGTGGCTTGTTCAGCCTCCTTCATGGTGGAGGCCCAGCTTGGAAGGGACCATCTTGGCCCCTGCTAAAGATAACAAACACTGAGTCAAGTGTTTAGGGCAGTCGGAGTCAGAGCAGGTGGGGGTTTGACCCCTCCTGCCTCGATCAAACAGCCCCGGGAGGGTCACACGGCAGAGTCACAGCCTTGCTGGCACCTTGTGGCAGTGACACCCCCAGCCACCTCCCTTCTCTCCTTGCCCCCTGCAGCTGAGGGTTTTCAAGCTGGCCAAGTCCTGGCCCACCCTCAACATGCTCATCAAGATCATCGGCAACTCCGTGGGCGCCCTGGGCAACCTCACGCTGGTCCTGGCCATCATCGTGTTCATCTTCGCCGTGGTGGGGATGCAGCTCTTCGGCAAGAGCTACATCGAGTGCGTGTGCAAGATCTCGGTGGACTGCACCCTGCCCCGCTGGCACATGAACGACTTCTTCCACTCCTTCCTCATCGTCTTCCGCATCCTCTGCGGGGAGTGGATCGAGACCATGTGGGACTGCATGGAGGTGGCCGGCCAGACCATGTGCCTCATTGTCTTCATGATGGTCATGGTCATCGGGAATCTTGTGGTGAGTCTGGGGGCTGGGGGACCCTCGCTGGGGCAGGGACAGAGGGGGCCGTGGGGTGGGGACAGCTCTGTCCAGCTCAGCTTTTCCACAGGGTCTGGTTGGAGCTGGATGGGAGCACAGGCTCCTCGCTCCCCAGGCCCTTGGGATGGGCTGTGCCAGCTCTGTGTGAAACAGAGGGGGAAATGATTCCTGAGGGATGTTCAGTTGAAACCAGACCAGGAACTGGGGGAAACTGAGGCATGGAAAACAACAACGGGCTTCAGGCAGAGGGAGGAGCAACTCCGGGAAAAAACAGAGCTCAGCTTCAAGCTGCCCTGTGTCCTCACTTGGCTTTTCCAGCTTTCCTGCTCCACTTCCCACTCGCCTGATGAGGGATTAAGGCAGAGCTCCACCAATCCTTCCATCCCTCCCTCCCTCCCTCTGTCCATCCATCCATCCATCCCTCCATCCATCCCTCCATCCCTCATCCATCCCTCCCTCCATCCCCCATCCATCCCTCCATCCATCCCTCCATCCATCCATCCCTCCATCCATCCCTCCATCCCTCCATCCATCCCTCCATCCATCCCTCCATCCATCCCTCCATCCATCCCTCCATCCATCCACCCCACCCTTCTCTCCAGCTGCTTTTGGGAGCAGCCTCCCCTGCACGGCTCCTGCAGATCCCCGACCCCCTCAGTCTTCGCCGTGCTCCGGGTGGCCTCTGGTGATGCCCAAGCTCCTTCTCTGTGTCTGTGGGACCCCCTGCTCCCCTCACCCCGGTCCTGCCTCCACCCTCCCCGCTCCCCTGGCTGCCTGTGCTGCCGGAGCCGCAGGTTGGCGAGTTCCAGGCGAGCGTGAAATCCTTTCTAAACTTGGTAACTCCATCGCTGGCAGCTCTGGAGCTTGTTTTGCAGCCTGCGTGGGCCCTGCTCTCCCTTCTTGAGGAGCAGGGCAGGGGAGGGAAGCGCCGGCTCGCTCCTATTACTTGCCGGGGTTGTGTAATCCCTTTGGAATTTGCTTTGAAAAACTATCTGCCCCCGGGAGCTGCTGACCCCTGTCCCCAGAGAGGCTGTGAAAGGAGCCGGGGGAGAAACCCAGAACAGCCCCCGGCTCGGGTCAGCTCGGAGTGTCCCACTTTGAGGTCAGAAAGTTGGGATTTGGGTGCTGCTTGGCTCCCCTGGCTCATGCAGGGGGTTTGGGGCTCTGAAGGGGAGCCCCTGGCTGCAGACCTTGCCCCAGGTCTGTGCTGGCTGGTTCTGGGCAGGCGACGGGAGCAGCCCCGTGTCCCCCCATCTCCCACCGGTCAGCAGTGGTTTGTGATCCACCTTTCCAGGGGATCATAAGGCTGGGTCAGGCTGAAAATCACCCATGAGGAGACGTGTAAGGAGCAGGAGCCTGTGCAGAACCATCTGCTGGGAGCGCAGGAGTTTGGACTGGGAATCCCAGCTAGGGCTCCCTGAAGAGCCCTCCCTAAAGGGGCTCTGGAAACTTTCCCTCTTCTGGAGCTCATTTTGGGAGTGGCCCAGTCCATCCACCTCTCCAGGAGACTGCTCTGGAGGAGAAACGGGGGCAGCACAATTTCAGCTGGAGGGGTCAGCGACAGCCCTGGCAGAGGTGCCGGTGTCCCAGAGGTGCCAGTGTCCCCATCCCAGAGATGCCGGTGTCCCCCCACAGAGATACAGGTGTCCCCTCCCAGAGGAGCAGGTGTCCCATCCCAGAGGTATGGGTGTCCCTGTCCCACAGGTGCCAGTGTCCCCCCCCAGAGGTGCCAG
>VZRS01003359.1:1039658-1060606 GCA_013398055.1 Ifrita kowaldi | reverse complement strand
GTCTTTTCAAACCAAGACAACAGAGAAGCCCTTACAGTTCTGCTACAGCAAGTCACTAATGAGTGCAGACTGTGGACTGTGAGCATTCTTTGTGCTGAATTTGTTTCTACACAGATTACATTCATAAATACAGATGGTATTAGATAGACTTCATCTGATGTAGTTTAGACATGGAATTAATTCTGATCCAAATTACAGAACGCATTAATTGTTCTTAATTTTAAAATAATTTCTAGGAGCAACTAAATGCAATTCACCTTAATGAAATAATGCAGCAGTAAGGAATAAAATCCCTAAACTGAGAAGGAGTCAGGGCACTTGAGTCCTTCCTAGCACCTTCTTGAGGTGAAGTATCAATGATATTTCCAAACTGTAAGTCTTCCAAAAGGCTTATGATGTGTTACTACTTTTATTCTCAAGCAGAGATTTGTTCTGGTTTTTATTTTCTCTTCCTCACATTCTTGTCACTAGAAGGGAGATGAGGTAAGCACTGGATTTATGCAATATGCAGTATAGATAATTTTGTTGAACAAAATAAAAATAAATCACAGCTATTTTTTGAACATATCCCTTTTTCTGTCAGAATAAACTTCAGATTGTTGGCAGCTTTTCCATAAGGTTTTCTGTGACATCAGACCTAATTACCACCTATTCTGCTACTTAAAAATATGGGACCCTGGCAACACAGCTTCCTTTCTCCAATCATGGGGCAGGAAAGCAACTGCAGGCTATTGCATTTGGATTTGTCAGAATAAATAATTAAAAGGCTCATCAGCTTCTTGCTAATGAACAAGGAAATGTGATTAAGAAACTTTAAAGGAGAATAGCTGAAAACAATATAGAAATGATAGCAGAATGATTGCTGTGAATGAGACTGAAATTTCTGAATAAGAGATTTCTTCAACCAGGCACAAGGACAGTAGCTTAATCTTCTATTAAAAGATTCCTGACAATTTGAAAAAGCTCTGAATCAGGAGATTAGGCACATCTCAGAAGCTGACAAGGCAGTCACTTCTCTTAAGACAGCTACTTTCTGGCAAATGCTCAGAAATAACTTTTTTTTGTGTGTGGTTTTGGTCTTCTTTTTTGCTATTTCAAGACTTCTACCCAACAATGACTAGGACATTTCTGACTAGGCAATCTTTTATTCTCAGAGACTCTGGAAATACAAATCATCTTTCAGACCAAAATGTTCTAGAGATGCTTGCCAAGTTTACTGTGGCTAACATCTAGAAATTGCGCTGATTAGCTTCTGGCATGCTTCCTTGCAAGTGCTTTGCATGTTAGTATCTCATTAAATATCTTATTCCTCTTTATTATTTTTCAGCACCAGAAAGTGTACTTCCACCTTACACCTAATCTGTTTCTGTGCTTTTAATGTATGCTCTCCCAGCTTGTCTAAAGGACATAGCACATGATAGAGAAACTCAAAAAAACTTCAAAAAAAAGTGAAATAAGAGACTTTGCTGCAGTTCTTCTGCATGTCAGGAGAAAAACATATTTTTTTTTTCCTTTATATACATTCATAAATGACACGATCTTTTTATGAATAAAGGCACAGAAGTCAACAAGATTACAAAATTTCAATTCAAGGGTGGAACTTTATAGATAGTATATATAAAAGTAATGTGCACAGAAGTGTGAGATTCATAGTTACAAAGATTAATAAAAAAAGGTAAAATAAAATGTGAAACATGCTTATGAGCTTCAAACAGGATACTCAGCATTACAGAAAATACTCTGGGTCTAAAACCCAGAAGGAAAAATGCTCTTCTACTTCAATAAGTGTTTGGTGATTCTTTACCTTTTTCTGTTCTTTCCATATCATGTAGACCCACCATGGTGCAGTGCATAGTGTGCATAATAGAAGCCCCTTCAATAGGGATATCTACCAAAGACACAACCTCTCCTCAAAGAGCAGAGATGTAGGAGAGATCTTCATCTGTCAGGAATTCTCTGCGATTCTCTTTTCCAAACTGCACAGTGTAGAAAAAGAAAAAAAAAAGTTCATTTCCTTTTTATACTTTTCCCAGGCCAAGTTCTGTGAAAACTTGTGTGTAAAGTTTCTCTTGAGCCCCCAGATTGCATGGATGTAGTCAATGAAGCATTCACAATGTCCTTTTTCTTCTACAGAAAGAAGTCTTGGAAGAATAATTCTTCATTATTCAAATAAATTCCTTGTAAAATGACATTTTTATTTTGTCATTACATTTAGAATTTTATTATTTTCATTTTATCTCAAACATAACAGTTCACCTTCTGTGTTGTGTTCCCATGATCTCCAGAGCTAGATCTGGAGAAAAACTTGCTTTTCAATTTATTTGTGTCAGAACATCTTCGTTTATGGATAGACTGGAACCATGAATCTCCTAATTCCTATAATCCATTTCACTGAAACTTTAGCTTTCTAAAGTTTCTACAGTAGATTAACTATAGATAAATCCTTGGTGCAACAGTTCTTCTGAAACTTCTATGTGAGAAAAGAAACATTTGAAATTTGTATATGCATTTAAAGAAACACAAAACTACCAATTTTGTACTAATTGCCTCAGACTACGCCATTCTGAAAAATCATTCTTTTTTTTACATTGCCATAAAAATAATGCACCTGACATGTATGTGCACTTTTGTTTTGTAGGTGGAATGGAGAAAATAAAACAACATACCTTTGCATTAGCTCACTACACCTATACTGTGCTGTCTAACTTAAAATATGCCAATGGGGCTCCTGTAGTACATATTTACAGTGATACAGATTTCAGCAATCCTGATGTTCAAGGTCCAATCATTAATTTCAATGTGCTTGATGAAAATGGAGAAGTGCTCGGCTTTTCACAGGTATGTTTTTCTTTTGTCTGAAGTTGAGTTTATGGTTGTATTTTAAGCATATTCACAGCGAAGTCTTTATCCTAAAAGAAATACTTTCTTCATAGTAGTCCCTCCTGAGGTTTTGGGTTTGTTTCTTCATAGCTCTGTGCCATATATACACACCATTTTTAAAGCGGTAGAAAGAGAATCCAATAAATAGTGCTAGCACAATACAAAGTACATAATAGCCAGAGGCAATATCTTACAGATTTATTACTCCACAAATAGGAAGTTTGGAAGTGGGCTGTTTTAACAGGATACGTTGACTAGGCAGTTTGATTTTTTGTTGGCTACCTTCTCTAGAGCACTCAAAATTGGCAATTGAAGAGCAAGTCTGGAAAAGCTGATAAAGAGACTGCCTTGGAGCTTTGACGTACAAGTGAAATTAGATCTCAGAATATTGCAGTCACCAATGAAAGAGAAGTTCTCTTTTCCCTTCAGTTCTAACAATTGCATTCTTGTAATATTCCTGAGGAAGCATGAAATAAAGTTGAATGATCAGTGTAAAGAATGAGATTCAAGCCCAAGAAATCCTTAAACGCTGTCTTTCTCAGCAGCTTTTTGTAACCTTTATCCATCAGGTACGCCAAGTATCTTTAAGATGAAACTTCATTAAGCCTTTCTCCCTTCAGCAGAGAGGTAATGGTGTGTGACCATAATTGTGTGTGTGGTTGTGCACCGTGTAGGCAGAGGGTCACAGAGGGGAGAGCGGCTCACTTGCTCATCAGCAGAAGGCAGAAAAAACACAGTTCTCTTGTTTTACTGGATTCTTTTTTTCCCTTGGCTGCCTGAGAGAACAGGATAAGGAGGGGGACATGGAGATATGTCTACAAGAATACAAGACGAGATCCATTTCTCACAAGGGAAAACAGAAGTGAAGCACTTGCTTTGTGGCCTGCAAGTGTGGAGTTTCACATTTCTTTTAAAACCTGATGAACATGGGAAGGCCAAATGTGTAGTACTCAATAAGCTCTTCTTCACATAAATCTTTTTTTAGACAATGGTACCAAATAGTGGCAAATGTTCACCACATTTGATTTCAAAGCAGTCCACATTTTAGGAGTGAATTAGTCATTCCCGTAGCCTTCAATATGTGTGACAATGTTCAGAAAAGACTGGAGATACTAACACAACTTAGTTTGTAAAACTCCCCAAACACTTTGATGTTGCTTCTGTTCTTTATTTTGATTTCTGATTTTCACAATTTCTTAGTAAAAATGGCTGATCCGTGTTTCACTTTTTAAAACTCAGCTTTACCCTCAAATTAAAAATTCTTTTACAGTCTTATGAATCCATTGTGCCTGTTTGCTCCAGTGGCTGCTCATAAAAAGCTTCTTTATTGATCTGTATCGTCTTGATTGTGCTGTTCACCAGATTATCGAAATTTCTGGCGTATGTTGGATGAAGAACTATAAAATTTTCAAACTCATCCCAGTCACATCTGCAGTGTCTGTCAGACTACTTTTTTAATTAAAATAATGTGCAATTTAATGACTTTTAGAAATTAACAAGCAGCAGCACTATTCTTTCCAAAGCTACAATATGTGATATATATATGATTGGCTTCTTTATGGAATTAAATTCTTTCATAGACACCTTATAGAAGTTATGGGGGAGAAAAATATATGCTGCTTCTTCTTTATGATTACAAAGGAAACACATACAACAGAAAGTAAGCTTCATCTTTCAACAGAAAGTAGGCAGTAAGCTGCATGCATGTCTAAAATTAGATAGGTTTATTCAAATCAGAGTTGAATCCAATACTTTTGTTAATGGTTTGGAAGTGACAGTGTCCCCTGCTTTGGTTGTGTCTGTGGTCTGCACATTCATGTGGATACATTGGGCAGTCTCCAAATGCAATCTAGTGGAGTCAGGAGAACACGGTTTCAGAAGGCTCCCAGAAAACATTTAGGGGATTTTTTTTATGAGAGGAAAATTGGATGGTGTTTCTATCTGACATACCTACTACTAGTGGGAACCAGTTAATGAATCAGGTTATCTTTGCATATTAAAAGAGAGATGACAGAACATCCTATTCCTTTATGGATGATATCCCATCTATAATTAATTACTTATAACCAGGTATCGAACCAGTTCTATTTGTCTTTCTGACAGGCAATTGTTATGTGCCCATTGCCTATTGTAAGGCACAGTGTGACTGGACATTAACATTTGGTGGCTTGAAAAGGACGATATGGCTGACTGATTCCAGAGAAAATATTATGAGGAGGCTTGGAGCAGTTTATTTGGAACACTTGAGATTGGCAAGAAAGACTTCATAAGTAGACACTGTCTTCAGAGGATACCAAGCTTACATTTAAGCCTCAAGATTTGCATAATTGGCATGATATTCAAAACTCTGAACTAAGCCCAAGATATTTAGGATGTGAAAGGCGTGTAGTGAAATACATGACATGTAACACTGCTGCTGAAAAATGAAAACATAGAAAAAATTATGTCTTTCATCTGTGTAGCAATGGGGAAGAAAGTTGTTCTTACCTGCTCATATGATTGAAATCCATTTCTCAGTGTTATCAGTTTAATTACCAGAGGTAACAAGATTGTGCCACTAAACACAAACATTCTTGAATTACATGCATGGGGTCAATTGCACCAAGAGGAAATAGCCACAGTCTCAGGTTCATATTCGAGTAAAACTTTCATTGCAGCACTGAAGAGCAAATGAAGGCATTTCTTTAAAGTGAGAAACAAATAACCACACCATGATTGCACTCTCAGAGATGGCAGCAATTTTTACAGCCTCCTGTCCCAATATATATGATATAGAATATTTGGATGTTAAGAAGTGATAGGGTGGGAGTGAAATAATTGTGGAAGTTAGTTGAACTGCTATTGCTCTTTTGTTTAAATGTTTCTTTGTGACTGTTGAAGGGCAATACCATCTTAGAATATTATACTTGAAATAAACTTGTGTTGTATACTATATGTATCATTGTTTTAATTGACAGTTTAATTACTAGTTGAGGGGGTTTTGCTCTAAATGGTAATTAAAACAATTAAATAAGAGGGACTTGCAGACTCCAAACATCAATAGTCACTCAAGAGCTTTGGTTTTAATTTAGATTTTTCATGATACATTTCTTTATCTCACAGTAAAACTACTACAGTTTTGAAATTTCCATAAACCTCTTGTCTTTAAGCACTAAAACTGCATTAAATTTCTTCCTTTGAGCTGCACCAAATACTTTCCATGAAATTTTTTTCCTTCAGTAAAGCTGTCTCATAGACTACTATTGGTAGTAATTTGTTCTTGAAATCACGTGGGAGGACACCTGTGTTCTTTCCACACAAGATGCCTGTCCTCTGCAGTAGCACCGCTGTCATTTTGTTATGTGTTTATTTGCACTGACACATCAAAAAGCCCCTGTTACGAGCAGGGGTTGAATTATGATGAGTAGTTGACAGGCCCAGGACATAAAGATGGCCTTTTTGCCAAATGGATTCTTCATATATACCTGTCTAGTCAAGAGTGGATAATTCCCCAGCGTTATGGTTTTTGCTGCTAATGAAGTGTGGACAGATGACAGACTGATAGTTTAGAAAGGTGCGAAAGTGCAGGGGTAGCGATGAAGGACCTCTGCAGGATAGAAGCAGAAGAGCTGATGTTAAAGCAGCAAACTGTCAATCTTCTGCTTCCTTGTGAGGCTACCAGAAAAAGAGAAGCAATCAGCCCTAGACTTTAAAGAGGGGTTGTGATGTAACAAAAAATGGTGTTACAGATATATACCTGGTGCTGAGCTAATGCAGCAAACTCTTCACACTGAACATCATCTGCAGCTCTTTTATTAACAATGAATATTTGCAGCCTTCAGCATATACGAATGTCATGTGTTCTGTCATCCCCAAGTCTTTTGCAGCCTCTGGAACACTGACAGCAATGATTCAGCTTCAGTTTGCATCCTTGACATCTTTTTTTTTTAGTAAAAACTTGAATAGGACTCTATGAAGTCCAACCTGATCCGAATGCCAAAGAGATGGAACGGTCATAAGAGAACAACATAGATTTGAAACAACGATACATACAAAAAAGTAGATTTCTTATAAACTGGGTCAAAGTGCAAATGTATGTTCTCTTCCATTTGTAGAAGTGAAAAAACATCACCATCTCTGGTCTGCAAGACTTTTTATGCTACCATTATTTATAAAATTTTCTCTTTGTTTTGATAGGGAGACGAGACCTGTGAAATTCTCTTTGTACATTCAGTAGATAATTACAGAATAATATTATAATCCCTTCATATTTTATTCTATAAAGTCAGTTTGGAAGCTGGAAGAGGGCAAAGAGGTAGGAGACACAGATGGACAGATGGAATTTTACCTGAAATATTTGTTGAATTGTGTGCACTGGAGAGCTCTTACCCAGCCACACCTTTCATTCAGTGTTACACCACTAGTGAAAAATAGCCCTTCCCTTATCAAACTTTTTCTTTTTCCACTTTGATCTTCTGAGACAATATTTTTTCTCCTCCTGTGTGTAGTGGTGCTAGTAATGGTCTTTAAAAAGTGAGCAAACCATCATGGCTGTGTTTTGAAAAATGGCCATCATTTCACATTTTAGCTGTGGATTACCAGCATCCATCCCTACTCTGCTTTTTCAGACTGCCTCCTTTGCTTGGAGCCTGGACCTAAGCACAAGTAACTTGCTGTAATTGGCTCACCTGCAAAAATTCCCTTGATATATATATCTTGCCATATCCCCTAAAAATCCTGTCAGGAAGGGAATGAGCATCAGTCCATTAGCAGTCTCAGCCTTCTTGCCTACCACTTCACACTTGTGTGTGATAGACAAACTGCTATAACAGGGATAGCTGCCAAAGACAGAGAATGTAAACGTTTTGGTTTGCCTAAGGAAGGCTCTTCTGCAGTGTTGCATATGAATGAGTTTTGCCTCTCAAGACTGAGAGCCCTGCTCACATAGATTATAATCAGTTTTGTCTAGGAGCCTACATTAGCGTGTCCTGGCTCACCCTCATCAATCCAGATTGAGTGAAGGGAGGTCTAGACTTTGAGTTGACTTTCTTCACTCATTTCTCAATTAAAAGGAAAAAATCAGCATTTCTCAAGAGACAACTTATAGTGTGTGCCCCTTCAGTTTAAATCTATAAAACAGTTCGATGACTGCTCTTATTATGGCATGTGCCCACTGTCTCACTTACCTTCCCCTATCTCAACCGCCCTTGAATTAATGTAAGGATTGACTTGGTGACCCACTGCTGTGTTTTTCCTTTCCTCCCTTGCTTTCTGTCATTCTAAAGTGAAGACCAGGGTCTTCCATTGGAATGTGTGGCCTCAAATTACTTACATCCAACCACTCATTGTGACACTCTTGGAAGCCTCTTTTCCTACACTGGTAGCCTCTTTCTGCTAGCAGTACATGTTAGGAGTATAATCTTTAGTTCCCGATCTCAGAGTATTCTGGGTTGGAAGGGACCCACAAGGACCATCAAGTCCAACCCTAAGTAAATGGCTCAGACAGGGATAAAACTCACAACTTTGATATTATTAGCACCCTGTTTGAGGAAGGAAAAATCAGAATGAGATTCCCCCAATAAACAAAATTTTGTTTTCCTTTCAAGCCCATTTATCCTTCTATATCCAAAGCATTCTATGTTAGTGAATTGTCTTGTAAGCAGCTTAGCAGCCAAGCCAAATTCTACCCTGTGGTTTGAGATGTAGAGGGAGAAAAATATATCTTAGAATTGCATGGTCATCTTTACTTAAACCTTTCTTACCCAGAGCAATTTGTTCTGGAACTTAGCTATATTCAGTACTACAAAATATTTTCTAGTCATTAAACTAAATTTCTCACAGTGCAGCTGAAGTCCATTATTACATGTATTGGGCAAAGAAAGACACACCAATTTGGGCAAAAAAGCAGGAAAAAGAGGATTTCAGACATCCAAGGCAGGGAAGAATTGGACAAGCAGCATGAAGCAGTATTGTATGGGTGAGGTGTGATGAGGGAAGAGACAGAGCTGTATATGCAGGTAGAAGTTATTCCGTGGGTTTGTATTTGAATGGGTCTGCAAACAAAAGTAACACGGGACAAAGGTGTGTGAGGCAGGATGGGAAATGCACAAAAAAGTAGCTGCTTTAGGTAAATATCATACTGATAGCTGGTTCTGGAAGAGCTTTCATACTGCAAGTACACTTTCTTTGCTTCAGTTGCACAATATTCTCTTTTAAAAGCTTCCTTTTCCTTTAGTAATATCTTAAGGAATTGTTTAGCTGGACTTAGATTAGTAACCAGGACCCAGCAACAGCCAGGTGAAATGCTCTCCTTCTGCTGTAGGCTTTCCGCGTCACCTTGAGGGATTGGATGCCTTAACTTCCCAATTTACTCTCACCTCACAGCAGAGGAGAGAAAATATGTTAAATACTGTCAAATCTTCAGATATCAAGTGGCGGATACATTTGTATATACACACAGCTGGTTCAATACATATTCATATCACTGCTTATTGGTACCTGATAAAAGGGACCAGGCAATACCTGAAGTGAGTTGATTTCTCGAAATAATTGCTGCTTGTGTCTTAGACGATATTTTTAGTTGCACTAGAAGATCATCTCCAGCCCACTGTACTGACGGTGTATAGGTACAGAATTAGAGCAATGGCAACACGTGAATGACAGGAGTGAGAAAAAGAAATGAGCTACAGCATTTCCCATGCACAGGAAGTTGATACCAGGTCAATTGGATCAGACTGACCAAAGCCTGGTACTACTTGTCAGTACTTGTCTGGAAAGTCATACCACATCCCTCCAGGAGAAAGTGGGCAATGATGGGGGATACCTCCTACTGCATTTAATCTATTTGAAATATGTCTTCATAGAAAGTTATTAAGTAAGAGATCTTTGCTGCTCTTCGTATTTAATCCTTTTATGGGTTTTTTTCCCATCTGTTTCTTTTTACTTATGTGTAAAACAATAATTCAGTTTTGTAAGTGCAGCATTTTTTCATCTGGGCCACAGAAAATAGAAATCCAGCATTTTTTTAATTCCAGCTAAGAATGTCTTTGCAGCAATGGTCATATGACTCTGAACTAGTTACACTAATGCTTTTAGAAGCATAACCACTCATTACATTAATTTTGATGAGTCAGGGAAAGAAAAGTGTTCTCTAACTTGCTTAATGGGATTTTTGGCCATCTTCCCAATAGCTACCTAAAAATTGCTGAGGTGATTACTCACTATTGATTTTAGCCATGGATTTAGCCATTGATTTCAGGAAGCCAGGAATGGCAGATGGACCAGCATAATAGAATGCAAACAAGATGATAAGGACAAAAAGATTGTTGTGAAGATTCCTGTTGAACATATACTGATTTCTTTGGTTCCAATTAGTTTCCAGTTGTGCTGTGGATGTCTTGGACCAGGGAGATAGCAGCAGTGCAGTAAACCACACTGGCATGTCAATAAATGGCACCTTATTTCTTCAAACTGGCAAGAAATCGTTACAATCCAGATCTTTGCTTTCATTACATGGCACTGGGCGCTCAAAGACAGCCCTTACAAAAAGGAGCTCACAATATAGGAGGCAAAGTTGTTGATCTAGGTAAGGGGTCACTGACTGAGCATGAGGAGGTGCTGTATTTCAGAGGCTCGATGTGAGAAATGCAAACCTAGTTAGTAGGTAATGAAGCTCTCTTCTTGCTGAGGTAGTAGTGACAGAGTACAGGCTGAGTTCTTTCTGTAACATCTCGTTGCAGGGGGACAAAGACACATGTGAGTTAGTGTGCTTGAAATTGCCTGCTATTAAACTGCACATCAGAGCTGATCAAGGTTAGAAAGCTTCATGAAAGACTAGACTGAAGGTGTTGCCTGACACTGTTTCTCTGGAGTGTCCTTGCACGTTGCTAAGGAAACGAAAGGAGATAAAAGACAGATACTCATAGTTGTTCAGATGAAAGAATCTGAGATGAATGAGGGAGGCTAAATATTTTCTGTTTGGTAACAGGGCCAAACTGTGGCTCTAAACTACAGACCTTGAAATGTGAAAAGAAAGCACATGGTAGCAGGAAAAGAACTGCACTTTTGACAGCTTCCACTGGATTCCCTTTGCCTTGATCTTGGTAAAAGCAGATCAGCTGCCTTTGAATTCATGCAGTGTCTAGTTTCAGTCCACCATCTGAATCCTTTGAAGGCAAAAGAGCCTGGCCCTTCCTTCTCTACTACTCTGCTTCCTTGTTCTCTGTGACTCTTCTTCCTGCCCCCACACCCCTCTACCCCACCACACTACGTAGTATAGGATCCTGTGGCTGTAATTAAAGTAATATGAGATTTTGACCCCACAACCTCCCTGTGTTCTATTATCCCTGTTTTCAGGGGTTAAATACAGACAGAAGAGGATGTTACTGCTTTAAAAGAAAGAGGAAAAGGTGGAGAAGATTTTAACTGTGACAGGAATTAAACATATGTCACTAGACTTTCAGTATCATGCAGTGCACATTTTTATTTCTAGGCGTTGTTTCCACTTGTATTAGTCTGCTGCATTCCCCTTTTATCCCTCTTGATACGAGTTATAGCTTAGTGTTCTGTGTGGTTTTCCTCTGGCTTCCACATTTCTGACTAGCAGCAGTTTGACCAAAAGCTGGGGATGCTCAATGGGATGTACAGACACAGATGTTTTTCTATGACTCACAAGAGGATGCTTTGTTGAAGTCAATTAGGAAACCGCAGAGGGCTTGAGATCCTTTACTTTGCTTTCTTCCTGAAACCCATCTGTTGCCTGATATCATTTTAGCAAACCAGATTTTCATTGTCAGTGAATGGAGCTTGAACTGGAGGAAAAAAGCCCACAAAAAACAGAAGACAAAGTGTCATTGATTGGAGAGCCCTACGGCCATTAAGATACCAAATCAAAGAAAGAAAGATGTTTAGCCTACTCATTAGTCTGTTCAGTTTCACATAGCTGGATCTTGGACTCATGAAGTTTACATATGTTCAAATAAGTCCATGCCAAATTTGCTGCATATACAGAAGGAAAGAAAAAAGTAGTTGAAAAAGTGTTAGGTCATCCCCTAAAAGACTGTGTTTCATTGTTTCATTTCTTTTTTATAGCCGCCCCATCCCCAAGAAATCTAGCTTCTGGTTCTCAGAAATTTAAAATTATTGTTACTCCTTTAAGCATGAAGAACCTGCAGTTCACTATGTATACGGCATCTTCTAAGTGAAAGTGCCTGCAGAGTGGCAACCCACATATTCTGAATTATGCTGATGTTTCCAGCCTGCTTCTCTCCCATACAACCTTACCTGCTATTTGACTGTCTTTAAAACAAGCCAAGAAAATTATCACAGTGACTGCAAATTTTCTGATAAGATGGCATTTATACTATCAGGACACTGAACTTGACAATTTCAGTAAATTTCAATATCTCTGTCGAATACTTCACTGCCTTCTACCAAAGGGATTTTGGTCAGAATAAGCAATGAATGGATGAAGACTGAATAGTGATATACGTGCTCTCTTTGGTTAATTTAAACCATTGTCAACAACTAGAGAGGCAAAAAGGAGGAGAGGATCAGATTCCTCAATACTAAGGGAATCTGCCCACAGAGAAATTATTTCTCTGAGATGGAAAAAAATGCCTTTGTTGCAGAAAACCGTGCAGTTAAAACAGTTAATGATACTGTAACTCAACTAAAAGGCTTTCGCCCCCCACTAAATGATTTGGAAACAAGTACTGATTTTTTTTTCCTTCTGACCTACTTCTTATTAAATTGTATTAAACAAGATTAAGTACACATTTGCATCAGCAATAGCGTTTCACAGTCAAATGCTGGATGACAGAAAGAGCTAGCTTACTTTCTCTCCAATTCCATGCCATGAATCAGTGAATTAATTTACCAGTGGATATGGAGAACAGCGTCATGAAGCCTGTTTTATAACCAGCCATCAGTGGTGTGCAGTGAAATTCTTGTAATGAGCAAATCCATCAGGCAGACAAACTGCTCTGATATTTGGGCATTGCCATTGTAGAAAGCAGAATGAGAAGTCCTAATCCCAATTCCTGAAGGACAGTACTTGCCAGTATTGAATTATATGATTTTTTTTTCAGAACACCTCATGATGTATTATAAAAATTTCCTTTATTCATGTGAATAATTCTTGTGATACTCAGTGAGATAACTTACACAAATTACTACTTGCTTGCATGAGAGCTACAGAATTGCATCCTATGGGAATGACTTCAGCAGGAGTTTCTAAAGCATTCATCATTCTTAGTGAAAGTCTTAGACTTAATTGATTAGTAATAATGCAAAATTATGTGCTATTTGTAAATCTTTACTCTCATTTAGTATATACATACCTCCAGCAAGTATCATTCTCAGACTTATTACAATGGAACCTGAAGCCAGAGAAAAGCTTACAGCTTTCACTGAGTGCCCCAGGGGCCCTGGAGTGGATGGACAGCAGAAGTCAGTCATTTAGCAAATGCAGAGAAGTCACCAGTGCAATTGTGTGACAGGGAATGGGAAAGCAGAACACACCAGAATCTCATTTCTTCTCAGAACCTTCCAGCTGATGAGTGTCAGCTAAAATGCCAAATTTCCAAGAGGGGATTACAGTAGGGTAACGCATTAAAGTGAGGAGGGGGGGAAAGCTCTCTGCTTCAATATTTTTTATAATAAAAAAAAAAATTGTATTTATCAGATAGAGCACTATGAAAAAAACCCTAAATGTGAGCATTTGATCAGTCTGGAAACGCTGAAGGAAAGCTCACTGATGGAAAAAAAAATAACAGTTTCAAAAAATTGGTTTAGGCGAACTTCATTTATGTATCTTTATTAAATTTGAAGGCCGTGGCTTGGAAGTGGGAAAAGCACATTTTGCTTGTCAAAAATTAAGACAATGTGACATCAGAAGTGTTGGGGTGTGAAGCAACCTACAGGGCCAGGTCCACAGCAAAGAGCCTCAGAAAAAGTAATGAATGCCAAGGGGCTCTGAGAGATAGAAGGGACTCTAAGATAGCGTGATGGCTTGATTACCATGTCCTCACTGACAGAAATCAGTAAAAATGCTGCAAGATTTCTGCATTTGTTTTGCAGTTTACTTGTAGTCTTTAATCTCTAAATGACCAAGGCACTATTGGCACAACAGTTCCAAATATCAGATCCAGGGAATCACCAAAACTGACAATCCAAGTACATTAAGCTGTGTACTTATCATTAGTACCATTCATGCTTCTGTGCCTTCATTGATGAACGCATTCCTGGCTCCCAAAAGTCAGCCTCTGCTGTTACAGACAGAGCTGCAAGTGACGTTCTGCATTTCATAACCCTGAGCTCAATATCCATTATTGCTCCTTATGCCAATTTTAAAGATGTGCTTTATTTAAGGAAGCTTTTCTTCATCAAAATAACTGTAACAGATGTTTTATGTTCTATTTGTTTTGCTATGTGGTAGCACTGCAGAGAGAGATTAAATTAACTCCCCAAGCAGTGTATTTCTAGGGTGAAACTAAACGAGAAGAAATCAAAACATATGTCCAAGGGAAAACCAAGCATCTATTCAAGGGACAAATATTTTTGCAGTGCTGCCTTTACTGCTTCTTTACATGGTGTCACTGTTTCCAGTGAAAAGTGTGCATTGCATTCCCAAGATCTGTGCAGAGTATCACATTGGTGATAATGAACTTCAGTTAATACTAAAGCTATTCATAACTTACCTTTTTTTTCTTGAATCACAATTCCCATATTCCTCTAATGATCATGTTTTTATGTCTCCGTAGTCCTTGTCTAATGTACAGATTACTATATATAGTAATTAAAGTATTATTGTACAAGAGGATTGGATTGCATGGCTAGAATGAAACTACTGTTCATTAAAGAACAGTAATAATTTATTTGACAAAATTTTAAAAATTATTTTAAAGATCTTGTTTGGAATTCCTTGAAGATGTGTCATGGAAACTTCATTACACCATATCCATTTTGATTTAAAAGGCTGCCCCAGGAACGTTTCTTTTAAAAAGTATTAATAGGAAAAAGATTATATATTTTAAAGCTTTTTGTATACTGAGTAAATAAGCCCAAACTGTATGATTTCTGCAGTGAAGTATGTCATGATTTTTGCCTTGCTTGACATCATTAACAGAATGACAGATCCGTCCACAAGTCACTAGCACCATGACAAACCATGCTATGGCAGAATGACAACTGTTCTCATCTAAATGAAAAAAGACATCAAGAAAATGTCACTGTTCCCTTATTGAAGTCTTCTGACAAAACAAAGCTGGAGACACTACAACGGTCTCTCTCAACAGATGCCTTTTACTAAAACTTCAATTTGAGAAACGTGCTTTAAACACAAGATATTCTCCGAGGCATTAATCATCAACAGGGATCTTGGAGCTGATTGTATTCTCTGCTTTCCAAGTCTGTATGTATGGAGTTGTTTTGATTACATCTCTGTTGGAGAACTCAACAAATTTGAACTGAACTGGTGGTGCAAAACATATTTAAATGTGAACTTGAGAACTTGTGCACTGTAGCAATGTAGAGTTTTTGTGTATACAGCACATTTTTGTGATGAGACCCTTGTGCCCCACACATGAAAAAGGAAGAAGAACTCTGTTTGAACTGCTTTTAGCAGAGCTAAATACTATTTAGGTTGAACTACTTCAGCATGGAGTAAGTTCTTACAGAAGGCTTGGTTTTTCCAGCTGCTGAGATAATGACTTTAAAGATGCTTGGCACCTTACACAGTTAAACTCAGAGATGTCAGAAGAGAGAAGATTGATATGTCAAGACAGAGGATAGACTGAATTATACCAGAAAGTGTTTGGTATATGTATTGGGCCATTATCCTGTACAGAGGGAATTTATGTTAAAAATGATAAAAGCCAATAGAGGTTTAGCCAGCTACAAAAGCTATGTTGAACATTTATACTGATACCTCAGACGAAGCACGAGCTCACAGTTAGGAAAGTGGTTGACACTCCCTTTCCTGCCCCTGTAGGCTGAGCTGTTGCTGTGCATCAAGCCGAGCCTGAGCTTCCTGCCTGGAGGATTCTGTCAGTGGTACAGGGGAGTCTCCTGAGTCTGCAGGGTGGTCATTCACAGAGCTCTCAGCTCTCCTTTCATAGAAAAGGAGCAGAAGCACAGAGGGGTTAATGCAAGTTGTGCAGGGTTGTTCTGGGAGCCTGTGGTACAGGTGGGGTCAGATTTCATGCATTTGGCTGTCCTTTCTTGCAGTCTTCACCAGGAATGTTCATCATTTTTCCAAAAAACTGGTGGTAGTTCAGCTAATCTTATCAGCTGCTGCTGTTGCTTTTTGAAATCAATGTAAAGCATTTCCAGGTCCCTGCAGTGAGCTTCCATGGTTTCTTTGCTGTGCCAAGAGGATCCCTGTGGTGTGCTTGCCTTGTTTCTTAGCTGTGCTATGAAACCCTGACAATCCGTATCCCTTGCAGTGCTATCCTCCCAGTGCATGCATATATATGTCTCCTTCTGAGGCACATATGGGCATGTTCTTCTGTTCTCTTTGCACATCATTTTCATTCCTTCCCATCATTTATTCATGCTAGTTTGTCATCAAGTATTGTATTTCTGCCCATTCATTATTTAGTGGATGATGAAGAAGTGGTGTAACATCAAACAGCACAAGGAAGAAATGCACCAGGGACTTGGTAGACTGGGTGGTTGTATGTGCAAGTCTCAAGGAGACATTCCAGTTCGTTCCCTGTCCTCGCAGATGCTATTGCTTACTGAGGGGCTGATCCTTCCAGCACTCGTGTGCCAAAATCCCACAGATGCCATCAGTTTCTATAATGAGGACTTGCTTTTTCAGATCCTTGGAGAACAAGGTTTTCTTTAGCTACCTGAAAAGGTGCCCCAGGCTTCTCTTCAGTCTCCTCAGATGCAGCTGCAGGTGGTGGCTCTGTCAAGACATCGAGTAACGCCTGGCTGCAGGTCTGTAATGAGCAGTACTGATGTGAATAAACTTGTTCACAGGTTTAAAATTCAGCAGTTGTTCTGGCATTTACAGGATCGAGACCTGACTGGATGTGGGTTTTGTGTAGCAGTCTCTCAGTGCTAAGGCAGACATCTCTGCTTCTACCACTGTGTTCTTCTAGCTGAAATAACAAAGTTGAAAAATACTAAATCTGTATGTGGAGGGTAAAAGCTACAGTAAGTTGTTAATTGTTTAGAGACATCATTTACCTCCATTGATTTCTACCTTTAAAACACTGTATCTTGTTGACCACAACTTTAAAATGTCTATTTTTCATTCTTCTCCTATATCTTCTGCTGAATTGGGAAGGTGGACAACATGGCCAGTCTCCACAACATACATGTTCGCACAGGCTGCTTCTGTAACACGGGAGCCTGCCAGATGCATTTGGACATAAGCAATGAGGACATCCAAAGGAACCTGCAGGTTAGTTTCTGAATGTGATTAGAAGAATTTAAAAGCTAAAATAAGTGTATCATCTGCCACAGTTTTGAGTCTCTGTGACTTTACAAATTTGATTTGCTTTCTATGAACTTTCAAATCACTTGCCTTGTTAAAGAAGTAAATTAACTGAAATTCAGTTCATTGAAATGAGGTATTGAAACAAAATCATTTGATGGACCCAGAGAAGTATGTGTTGCTTGTTATTATTTCATTGGAAAATAGGAAATTGGGACTTCCTTTTGGTTTTGGAGTTGCATGATGTCCAGACTTCCAGCAGAACAGAAGTTCCTGGACAATTCCTCTCATGTTTTCCTTTAAGTATCCTTAATTAATTGTTGTACATAATAATGTTCAAGTCTTGTAGACCTATTGGTGTTGGGTGTTACAGTTTAAAATACATATGCAAATTGGACAGGAAACAATGAAGGCATATACACAGTGAATCTCAGAGAATGAAGTAAATTTAGATGACATCTATTTAGGTTACTGGTGTGTTAGGTTGTTAGAATATGAATGTAAAGACTGTTTTCAAGATTAGTAATGTTTTCCATAAGCTATCATTAAAAGACGTACAGCAGGATGTATTACAGTGAAGTGGAGGAGGCTTCCTGTCTGCATATTTGTCAGAGTTTAAAATCACAGTAAATTAATTCAGAACAATCAAAAATTTTATTAATGGCGTTCTTCAAAAGGTAAAAAAAGAAAAACCTAATGGCTGTAATGATATTATAGCTCCCTTATAATTTCACAGAGACATATAGATAATTTTGCAAACACATTTACATGCAGGACTGATAGCACAAGTTCTTAAAGGCTGCTGCAGTTCTTTAATAACTTCCTGGGCAAAATGGTTATTTGATTTACCATGGAAGCTCTCTCCTCTGAGAAAGCAAAAAAGGGTCTACCCTTCTGCTGAAGTGAAAAATGCCAAATAACTAGCTGCTATGCTCTTGGATCTCCTTATACAGGGAGGATTTTGCTAAGGAGAGAGTGAGTTCTTTTAGATCTGTGTCATTTAAATGGGGATAGGCCAAAGTTAAATTTATGAAGAGACAATCTGCCAAAGGTTGTATAATGAGGTGGTACTGTTACACAGTCGTTATTTTGGGACATTCCATTCCCATCAGTGCTTTGGGAAAGATCAGGATGAGTTATTGACAACATTACTGTGTAGAGGAAGGCATCTTTTATCACATTATTTGCACATATACTTCAGTTTCATATTTTCCCAGGGCACTGTCTGTGTTCTTCCTTCCCTGATGAAGATTTACATGATAAAATGGCTGTGAGGGAGGACTTTCTGTCCTCAAGGGTCCCTGGAGAAGTGTGGTTAGTTTTCTTAGAATGTTATGTAGGAGCTCGTTTACTTATTTGCACAGCAGGAACCTCTCTCCTCAGTCAATCAAGCAATACTTGGCAGAAGGGTTACGGAAGGGTGTATTAACAGATGTAACCTAATTTTGCAAATGTTGATTCTGCTCTGTTGTCAAGGATAAAACCTACATCACACTGCATTAAAATATTTACTACTGTGTTGCATGCTTTGACATAGATGTAGGGGTTTTTATCTCTCCTTGCATAAATGGCATGTGTTCACTGTACTGTGACATTTCTTGCTTAAAAAGAGGCCTCATGTAAATAAACTATTCACACTTCCATTTTTAATGTAACAGAAATGTGTAAATAAATTAAATTCTGAGGAAAAAAACCCAACAGCAGCTGCACTTAGGGAATAGGATGCTGAGTTAGGACTAAATCTTATGTCCATTGGTGAGCTGATATTAAATGGATGGACTCTAGCTTGCGTCACTGGTGGTGAGTGGCAGCACTCACTGACTCACTTAAAGAATGAGAAACTTTTGCTCTTAAGGGAGAGTTTTCCATAGAGTCTTGCATGAGAGACATAAGATGTGCATCTACATGGAGGTCACTATAGAGCAATCAAGGAATTTTTTAGCAAAAGTTTTTCAAGTGGAAACTTGTGCTCTTCAAAGGAGCAAGTGTTAGAGGAAAGACTAGTTCCCTCCATCCCAAAAGCAATGTGTTGACTGGATCAGCAAGACAGACATGATGAGAATTCCAATGTCACTTTGGATGTCTGAGCTCCAGATTCAAGTCTTTGCTTTGCTGACATTCCAGATGAGTTAGTTCTCTGCTGTTTGGACTATTTAACACAAGCCTTTAATAAGACATTGATGGTATAAAATGGTACTCTTCTGACAATGAACATCAAGAAAACTGCCCCAGAAAAATCATCTGTCTCACGCTTTGTTCACTTATCTGAACATAATATCACAGTTTAAATCCCAGTGAGCTAGGCAGGTGAGACTGGAATATCCCTGGAGATTGTCCTAGCTAACAATCATGGGACATACAACCTTTTTGGGATTCTCAATATGTTTTTGAGAAGTATCTCTTCCCCTAGAGTAGAACAGCTCAAAATTATCTTCTTCGGAATCTGAGTAAGTCGTAAGATGATTGTGGGTTTTTTCTCCATTTTCTCTCTGTATTGATGAGTTAATCTTGTATTTTTTACAACAGTTTTTCAAGTTAGGATTAAGAGACTCGCTAATAACTAGGTAAAGTTAGAGAGAAATAAAGCAAAGTGTCGTGACAGCTCTCTGGTTTTCTTCCTACTTCAAACTAGGCTGGCCATGTCTGTGGAGATAATATAGACCTAGTTGATGGACGTCCCACTGGTTCTGTGAGAATATCCTTTGGCTACATGTCTTCTTTTGAAGATGCACAGACTTTTTTGAATTTCATCATAGCCACCAGACTCTCCAAATCGGATGCTGAGATTCCTTTCCAGTCTGTTACAAAGCCGACGACAGAGTCTGTTGCAGATGAGCCCCTTTCTTTTAACAATGCAGATAAATTGTCTCCAGTACTGCAAATCTCGGACGGAGAACTCAGGAATAATCCATTTGAGACAGAGACACCTGGCAGCTGGCAGCCGCCGGAGCCTGAGGCAGAAAGCATAAGGGCAGCTGTTTCTGAGACTGCAGTGCCAACGTGTAGGAAAGGTGGCAAGCCCATCACTGTCGCCAAAATTTACCTCTACCCGATCAAATCCTGCTCTGCATTTGAGGTACGTACTTTGAACCATTCGGAAGTTCAGCTCAGCCTTATGTTTTTCCTCAGACACATGTGTATGAGATACTAGGAAGCAGTGTGTGGGTAGCCGTGCTTCCTTTTTTCCAGTTTCTGGGGTCAAGTCTCACGTTAGGCTACCTTGAAGGATTTTCAATTAGGCTGAAGGTACGGGGTAGGGGGGTAAATGTGTCTTCTGCTCTCCCCTGCCCCACAACAGGCAAATCTGCACATAATACGCCGTCTTGAAGAAAATAGATGGGTTTGCAAAACTTGACTAAAATATAATCAAGTAATTAGTATGTTTTTACAGAATGACATCTGATGGACTCGTAGGCATTGATGGGTAGGCAGCAATTGAGAAATAACTTGATTAACATGTTATAATTGAGAGGCGGCTGATTTACATTACAAAGAAATGTTATCATTAAAAATACATTTGCAACAGAAATATGACATTTAAGTGTTGCTGCACCATTTGAAAGTTCACTCTTTGAAGACTTTAATTGCTTTTTTACCAAGTTAATAATATCATCACCTTAGCTGTGACTTTTTTTTTTTTTTT
>VZRS01003359.1:935247-1038913 GCA_013398055.1 Ifrita kowaldi | reverse complement strand
TAGCTGTGATTTTTTTTTTTTTTTTAAATAATGCATGATGAAATAGGTGCATGGCCCACACATGACCTGGAATGTCACTCTGCTTAGTACCATACTGGGAAGTGATTTAATGAATGTCAATAATGGTATAACTTTCCCCATGAAAACTTACAGGTGTAGGTCTGTGTCTCACATCTGAGAGAAAATTGGGGTCAAATCCTGTGATGAATCCCCTGCATTTCTAATAGGGTTTTTCAGCTGATTTGATCATGTTTTGGTTTTTTTCTTTCTCAATGCGGAGAGGTTGGACAATTAAACACTATTAAATGATCAACAAAACATCTGTTTTTAAACTTGGGTTGGCTTACGATGTCTTTAATTCAGAGACACAATCCTGAGCATTAAATGAGACCCAAAAAAACAATTTCCACCCCTTATTAACTTCCCACTAGATCAAACTGTTTAGAAAATCAAATTAATTGCCCATTTCATGTGAAAATTTTTTAACCTTTGTTTAAGTGTTGCAGTTTTTATAGCTGTGTTATAGAAGCCCAGTACAGAAGCTGCTGAAATATGTTGGCAGTGTTCAGATGCCTTTGGGTTAAATTCTATTTTTGACATGCAGGCTGGTGTTGTGAGATACATGCCACAACATTCAGCACTAGGAAGGCTTTGAAGTGATTGTGCCCAGGAGCAGGTAAGACATACCTCAGCATGAAAGAAAGCTTATGTTTCCCCACAAGCTGAGCCAGGTTTCTCCTCTTCAAGCTCTATGAGGGGGAAACAGCTCTAGGTGATAAATTCACACAAACCTGGTACTCCCTGGCAGACAGGACCGCAATTCCATATGGGGGGGGGGAAATCCCCATGCCTCATGCATAGTGCTTGTGCCAGGCATGTGTTAATGGGCCCAGAGTGAAAACAGGGCTCACCTTACCTCAGCTTCCACCTCTACAGTTTGACACTGGTCTGTAAGCAGTGAGAGATGGATACCTGGTTATTCATTTTATCGTAAAACAGGCATCTGCAGTAGAAGAAATAAAACCCTCCTGGATATTTCTGTTTCTTTTCATTGACTGCAAGAGGAATTCACAGCAACTTGGATCATGCAGCTAACACTATCTGATCTGAATAATTTTATACTAGATATAAAAACTGCAACTACATTATGAGGTTTAATTTTGCATGTCTAGAGTAATTTTTGAAGTCTGTTTTGATTTTTTTTTATGGCGAAGCCTCAGCCCTATTAGAACACTGTAATTCTAAGTACTGTCAGAGCCTGTATTGCCAAAGAGTAACAGAAAATTAAATAAATACTGGAATTAGTGTATGGTATTGGAAAGGACTAGAATTTCACTATAAAGAGCATTTAACTCTTCTCCTCCTCTTCTTAAAAATTATTTTTTTGCATTTCCACATGGTTTCCATGTGGTTCGTAGGAGATACATGAGTGCATATGAAAGAACAGTAGAAGTTGACCTAACAAATCCCCTGGCAAAGTGCTTTTACTGCATTGGGAGACCAGGCCAGGAGTTGAAGTTAAAAGAGTATTTTGACTTTCATGAGTTTTTTCATATTGAAGTAAATCCCCACAACAAATATGTTTGCTTTTGTGACCTTCTTCCTGTCCACCAGACTTTCTTCGTGTTTTTTCTTCCAAAAAGTCTGACTGGCATTTCTAGACCTGTCATACATTTCTAACCAGTATGTGAAAGATACAGTTTCACCGTCTGCCTATAGAAGAGGTAAAAATGCCAACTTACAGACCACCATTTGTAAAATGAACTTTAAAACTCACTTAATCCCATTCTAAAGTGGCTTACTCTCTTCCCAGTGGGTAAGAGTAGAATAGGAAGCCATGGCTGCCAGGACCCAGACCCCGCTAACTGCAGAGGGCACTAACCTCCAACATGTATCTATGTATACATACATATGTCTTTATATGTCATTACTGCAACTTCAACCTGTATCACCTTGAAACAGGAAAACAATGCATGCCACATGCACTGGAATTTGAAGCAAGACATGCTAGAGAAGAAACCTTACCACAATTAAATGGAATCAAATCCTGAAAATCATTTTGCCTTCCAAAATATTGATTATACCAGAATCTTTAGTCTTTATAGTGAAAAGACTGAATCAAAACTATTCTTTTGCCATTTGTTTAGTGGTCTTTTTCATACAGACTTCACACTTAGCATTATATTATCTGCTTACTTCAGGAAACTCATAACCTTCTGAAGTAGTAATCATGTAGCTTGTAGTTTCTTTAGTCTTTGATTGGAATCCAAGAACTGAAATTCAGTGTCTTGTTTTAAATCTAAAATAGCTTTAGATGCTTTGTAGTTCCTGGAAATTTAGAACAGTATTTTCCCAATTAAAAATTTGATCTCCATGTTTATCAGTTATGGGGTAACTCTCAGCTAGCAGATGTGAAAAGGTAAAAGTAGTTCAAATACTGAGCTACAGTAAATTCATTCACCTCGTGGTACTTCGATACTTGAGATCAGAAGCCCATAGATCTGTAGGTTCAAGTGCAGGCCTCCAGCTGGTATGGGAGGTCAGATCTTTAGCATGTGTAGTAACTAGGCTTTATTGTAACTACATGATCACTTGAGTTTTCCTAAAATAATATGTGCAGTGGAAAATTCCAGCTAACCATGTGTGCAGGACCCAGCCCATCTGCCAGTGAAATCTGCCCACTGACTTGCTGGTTGCAGGACAGATGATTAGTGGCAGGAGGACAAACTTGAGGAGGATGTGAGTGCAAACTCACAGCTGTTTGATCTCCTCTTTAGAGTCACATAATCTCCTCCTCTCCTAAACTCTGATTTCTCTGTTCTAAGTGGTTTAGTATGAGAGGTTCTTGACCTCCAGAGAAAATGAGAGTGCAGAGTGCTTTGGCAGCTGGGAGGATGAAACTTGGCATGAAGATTGTCAGCTCACTGCGGGTCGGGTGGTTTCTGCAGCATTTTATAGATTGTTCCTGGCCACAGGACAATCCCTATCCACAGTTGTCCCATGGATTTTGTACACATGGTGCAGGAAGCAGAGGGCAGAATATTCTAACTCACCTTTTCAAATGTGTTTTCTCTTCCCTACAATTATTTTATTTAATGGAGAAAAGCAGAGAAGTAACCTCTATCCCAGACCACTTTCTTTTTTCCAACATACAAATGTGTTTTAAACATGCATTTTTAAACAGGAACATCTCTCATGTCAACGACTTTTGCATAATTATATAGTGCAATGTGCCCAGTGAAAGAGGTTAGGAATTTAAACTAATAACTAATTAATAACTTTATTATTCTTGCAGTAGATTTCAGAGTATAAAAAATTGCATCTCAACAGAGAAGACAAACTAGCTTTTAATTTAAAATACAATGCAAATTCCTAGTGATCAGTGGATAAAGTATATGTAAGACCACTAATATTTTTAAAGTTAGATAATTTAAAGCCATTTCAATGATTCCTTGAATGTGTTCAAAAACTGTGTTAGCCTTCCTGATGACATTACTGTGAACTATGGGAGAAATGCAGCCCAAAATGTTTTACAGAAAATTCTGAAAAAAATCCAAAAAACCAAACAACCCCACCTGTTTTTGCAGTGGATATTTTTATTTTGTGATAAGAAAAGATGGACTAAAGCAGATAGGACAATCCCAAGTACTGGCTGTATTATGCAATGATCCTTGTGACAGGTAGAGAAGACCTTATATTGAATGATGCTGGGATGCATCATCACCTGCCATGCTTGGAATGAACGTGTATGCAGGTATCTATCAGTAAAACCATGCTCTCCCTGCTTTTCTTCTGTCCTCCCACTTTTAATTTGTCTCAGAAGCCAGAGATGGCCAGGCAACTCCAGGGAATCACGTTACAGGCTATACAACGCAGTATTGCTCACTGCCACGTATGCTAACCTGCTCTATTTTACTTCATTTAACAACCCCTTCAGTCTCTTTGAAATAAGGGCAGGATATGCTCTGCACAGGCCACAGGCCTAAGTGCTGGGAAGAGAAATGAATGTGTTCTTCCTTGCTCATCTTGCAGTGTCAGTATTAGCAACAAATCAGCTCTGGCTGTTCGGAGCCGTCTGTGACTCTCCATCCAAGGCAGGGCACATAGTTATTTTGTTGTTGCAACTTTCTTTATCAGGGTCCTAGCAACATGTGCAATACAGTGAACTGAAAAGTGGAGAGGGAGTTGGGCACTTGACAGTGCGCAGAGGACATCCATGAGAGGATAGGGACTCACTGCAGGGCATGTGTGTGACTCTCACTGCAATGACAAATACCCAGAGGAAGGGGAAATAATGTGCTGAGGACCTGTAGTCACGTGCTGCATCACATTTGTGATGTGAGTGAAGCATGGAGTTAATGACCATTATTTTGGACCTGTCAGGGGTATTTTGAGTGGAAGGTGTTGGTTATACCCAAATATCTGCTACCTGGTTAGCTGGGCTTACCCTTAAATGCCTGTCAGCATGTAAGAACTACCTGAAGCTCTGACTAAAGAGTGGTTTTGATTTGCTCATGAAACCTCTTGTCTTCCATGGAGGGATAAGCAAACACTTGAGCTATTTCCTGAATAAGATTGCTATCCTGAAGTGGAACCAAAACAACTAAATGTTACAATAGGGAACTAAGAACCTTTGTGCTCTTTTTCCATTTTTCTGCTTTTTTAGTTTATTCTGCTCTCTCTATCTTGCAAATCCTGTAAAGATCTGTTGGATTCATGGGAGGATGTATTACCAATTAATGATCTTCTTTTTTGGAAGGGAGATTTGTTAGCAGGAAATTCTTGCAGCTCTCAGATGATCACCAGCTGTTCAAATGCATTTTGTAGTCTAATTATACAGGATAACCAAAAATGCTGGTCTCTCCAAAGAATAATTTCCACTAAGAACAAAAGTGTGTTCTTCAGCTGATATTGCAGTCTTAGGCTGTGATTCCTCTCCTAAAAAAGACAGGGCAAAGGTTCACATAACTGAGGAGCTGACAGTTTGAGGTACTTGGATAATGTGATTTCAGATGACACTGTTAGACTCAAAATTTCTCTTAATCACTGAAGTTTTCATCCACACTTGCATTAAAAAATTTCCAACTAATATAAATCAAGTAGGTTGATAAAACATATTTCTTCTCTTAATTTTTTTTCCCGTTTTCTGTACTCAATATAATTGGTAGCACTGTGGCAAAATTATTTTGAGTTCAGCTTTGATGCTTTAAATTTTCAGTTCTAGCATGCCTGCCCTCAGCTTTCTATAGTCAGGCTGTCAGTGTCAAACTGCTGCTGCAGGCTTTTATAAAAACAGGTAAAGTTTATAAGAATGAGATATTTTGGGTTCTGTCAAGTTTTGGGTCTATCACATGATAAACAAAAATGTGATTTTTAAGTAATCTAACCGGTGCTTCCAGACATGCTTTTCTTCAGAGCATGAGGCTGTGCTTGACATATCTTTTACTCAAGTAAAAGTCTTTTGTCAGTTAATTCATGTGAGATGTACTCAGCTTTTCTATAAGAATTCAGCCAAGTTCAGCTGTAGACTTTTCTCCGTATTCAACTGTGACTAGAAAGCATACGTGAGCTGAAGAATATGTTTAAATGGCCAGCTTTATATTACAAGAATGGTATTAATATTTTAACATTCTGGAGAAGAAAGCAGATATTAATGTCACCCAAAGGCATTACTAAAATTGCTCTCTTTTCGGATTTCAAGATTACCATCTGTGTAGCATCAGAAACAGATGTTCTTTTCACCAGAAAAATGTACGTGAAAGCAAGGACAATATGCTTGTATGGGCTATTGAATGTAAAGAGTGTTACAGAAGTAATGGAAGACTAGATAGCAAAGAAGACAATGTGGTTTTTTGTAAGGAGATCTAAAGAAACTATTATTCTCCCAGCTAAACCAGAAGCTTCAGTGGTGGAGATTTTCTCAGATGGATTAATTGATAAAGTGGTCCCATTTTATGAAAAACAGAATTTTGAATTTCACTGTATTCCTGCTCTCTGTTTCTTTGGTTTTGCCTTAATTCATAAAACTTCCATAACATTTCTGTACTTTGTAAGTTAAATGAAAGTTGCTGGGGAAACAGATCCTAAAAATGGATGAGTATAAAATTAAAGATAGTTTTCAGAGTGTTTCAGAGATTGTTTATTCTTAAAACTCCATTAAATGGTATGATAATATGTAACAAATAAGAGTAATTTGATTTTGTTTTGTCAGCTTTGTGCAGTGATTTCTTTATCTTTGATTTGCAATCAAGGTTTCTCTTATAAAAAGCTGACATTGTCTTGCCCAAGTTTTCCTGATTTCAATAAGTGTCATTAATGGATTCTTTCCCCTCTTTTCTTTTCACCATGAATTTATTAGAGCAGCTAACATTTTTTAAACCCTTGTACCCCCTCCTAATGCCTTCCCAGGTCACAGAATGGCCAGTAGGAAACCAGGGTTTGCTGTATGACCGAAACTGGATGGTTGTAAACCAGAATGGAGTCTGCATGACCCAGAAGCAGGAGCCAAGGTTGTGTCTTGTGAATCCCTCAATTGATCTGAAGCAAAAAATTATGGTCATTCAGGCAGAAGGTTAGTAAACAATATCCTTTCCTTCCCTTCTTTACTGATGTCAGACTTCCAGGCAGGGACACCTGCATGCACCCACCAAGCTACTGAATGCAGTGCACGCTTACTTGTGACTACCTTGGGACTTCAGGGACAAGTTCTGTGCCGGCTGTGGGCAACGAAAGCCCAACCTTTTATATGCAGCTCTGGGGGGTTCCTAACTTACTACTGGGATAGGCAGAGAGTAGATAGTGACTCCCTATGTGCAATCTTAAAGTGGATGCTCCAGGATGGAGAAAGAAACAGACAGATGTGGAAATTTACTAACTAGTGTCTCTCCATAGCGTGAAGTCCAGTAGCCTGAAGTCCAGTAGCCTGAAGGCATTGTTATTGCTGCAAAGGTGAAGGAATAGAAGTCAAACATTAACACCCTGGCCAAAAACCTTCCCATTTTGTATCTCTCTTCCTCCTTTCATCTGTGGGGTTAGAGGGGTAGAGTCCTCAGGGGAAATTAGTATGAATTAAAATATAGACCAGACATCATTTAACTCAGTTAAATACTTGCACTAGCAGGCAAATATTTCATGATGTTTGAGCTTTGTGGGAATAATCAAAGTCCTTTTTATTCTCTGCTGAGGGGAAAAAAAAAAAGTGAAGTATTACAGAAAGCCCTTTGCTACTCAGGGGTGAAAATTATTTATTTTCATAACAACGCCATTGGCACTGAGCACTGGAATAGGTTTGTATTCCACCAAAGTCATTTCTAATGCTGAGTTTGCATGTGTCTGAATAGTGTTCATCCTTTCCCCAGGGTCCAACATTTACTCAGCCTGTGTGTCTTAACCATTAATAATACATGTGCCCACATTTTCAGCAGCTAGAGCAAAACAAGGGAACCTATCTTAAGATTTTTCACCCTTTATTAGAAACCCATATGAGTGGACCTGTAACTACAGTCTCCTTTCTGTGTGTACATTAGAGTTGTAGACCTCTCCAACTGTCTGAGCACTCTCCATTGTGTTAAATCCAACTCATTGATTCTTTTTGCCTGAAATAGGCTTCTCAAACATACATTTGGATATTTCCACTAATCATGTGCTACTTTCTGTGTTTCCAATCCCAAACACAATCTACTCTCTTCTTAGGGATTCCAGACTTGCTCACTGGCACACACACTGCTGCTTTCCCCTCTCTCCTCCCTACAATTTCTTTGAAAATCTATCATTAATTCATTTCAATTTAATGTGGAGCACCTTGCACTTCAAATTTTTGTAGTACGGTTGCACAGACAGCCTTCTCCCACAACTTTTAAATTATCAAGTGCTTCAGAACTAATTATTTCTAGAAATTTATTTCCTTACCATCTCTCTGCCTTTCTGACCATTCTGAGCCTGTTCTTCATTTTTTTTCCTTGCTAGCACTCATTCAGACAAGTGCATACCCATTAGTATATTCACCTGTCAATAACACCTGTACTGACATTCTTCAGGGAGTCAGGAAGAGGTTTTCTCAGACAAAAATGACAGTCAAGGTACCCGCTTTATACTGAGATTTACTATCTCTTGCCATAGTTAGTGCCAGGGTGAAATTTGCCTTTAAATTCTACCTTTTTTGTCATTTTTGGAGTTTTCACTGTCATTTGCCTTCCTTTTGATGACAGCAAGAACCATTTCCGCACAGAAGTGATTGTCCAAGTCTATTGATCATTTCTCTGCCCAAAAGTAACTGATCAGTGTGCTCTAACAGGAATGTCATTGCCATTTATTTACAGCCTGCTTTGGCACAGCCAGTGTGTAAGAATGAAGTAATTTTATTCTTTGTATAATGACTCTAGATACCAAAGTCCTAGCCCATGATGTGGTCTAGGACCTCTTTTATAGTAGTCCTGCTGTTTTTTACTCTCATGGTGTTCTTGCAACCTGTAGCATTTTTTTTAATTCTTGACAGTGAGATAATGGCTCTCTTTTCCTTGGGGAGTGTATTCCAGAGCTTACTGCTCCTAAGATGGCACAGTGATGGGAGCACATACAAACCAGCAGGGTAAGGCTGAGCAGATAAATCTGTAGGAAGTTGTTCCAATATTTGTTTTGTTTTCTTTCTTCTTACCTGCAGTCTAAATGCATGATTTGTTTGTTTGTGTTAAATTTTTTTTTTTCTTTTATCCCTTCACAAACATGGGTCACTGTTACGTCTCCCACTTCAATCATTTCATGACAGACAAATTTAAGTTAATAAGTTGACTGTTTCCTTGAAAATCCCATGCTAATCCCTGCTGCTTTTGTCGCCACTCTCAACCATCAGTGTCCGTAGTTGGTTACAAATGTAGGCCCTGAAGCTGAATGCCTCATGTGAAGCTGGAGCAGTGGTCCATGTGGTGGGGAGCAGTGGAACTTGGTTGAGCCAGGCAGGCTGTTCTGCAGCTCAGAACCTTCAGTGGCCTGTGTCGGTGGCTGATGTTATTTCAGATCTGTAGCTCTTGGCCTGCTGACTAACAGCCTCCTCCAGGTCTCTTCCTGCTTTGCTCCTTCATGAGTTATTTCTCACATGGAATGCCACCCACCCGAACAGCCTTTCCTCAGCCACAGCAGCATGCATCTTTCCAAGATGAGTTTTGTTTCCTCCATCTCTCCTCCCCCTGCCCTCACAGTCCCCGTGCTGAGTTTCTCTCAGCATTGCCATTTCCGCAATCCCCTTGCTCTGGCGAATGTGCAAGCCCAGCGGCTCCCAGCTGGCTGGCGAGCCCTGCAGTCCAGCCGGCTGCCTCCCTGCGCTGCCCTGCAAGGAGCTGTAACCACTGTGTTTTCTCTGCCAGTTCCGCCGCTCCCTGCGCTTTTCTCACTGTCCGAGCAGGCTGTGGCGCACATCTCCACCCACAGCGCGCTTTGCTGGCTGGAGGCGCCTCTCTCCAAAAGAGAGAGCCTGAGGCAACTGTGCTGCTGGAATAGGTGCCGCTGGTAAGTGCCTAAAGCCGAGCGGGGCCAATCCCACGTACCTGAAATATGCAGCATTTTTTAAGAGCATTTTGGTGTTACACTATTAGAAATGAGTGAAGACTTTATCTGTGCCACTTTTAAAACGTGATGAGTCTGTTCTCTCTTCCCCTCCAGGTACATGCTTTCCTCTCCCTCTAGAACTTTTCATTAGTGGAAAATTTGTTTATGCCTATTTTATTTCAATGTGGCTTAATATTCTTGGTCTTCTCTGTCCAAGAAAAAATTGTCAGCATGATTTAGCGTGACAGTAACTACTTTTAACACCTTTTGCTGAATCCTCCATATGCTGGGACACCCTTTCAGGGTTGTTCTTTAACCCCTGCATGTTGGGTGTCTCCATAGCCCATCTAACCCCTAGCTGTGGACGGGCAGAACCCGCTGTCTGACCGACCCAGCTGTGCAATCCTGCCGCCACTGTGGGTAGCAAGGATGGCAGAGTGGGGCTCTACACAAGCCCAAAGCTGCCTGAAGGCTTAGGATCTTTCCCTGGCATGCCTGCATATTAGTTGGCTTGCGTGGCAGCTGGGGAACTCCAGGTATTTCCCAGATCCCTGACGAAGGGGTTAAGTGAGAGCAGAGGGAGAGGAAGGGCTTGTGCTTACTCTCTCACTGGCTGTGCTTTTATTCACCAGAGGGAGTGAGATTTTAATTTTGAGGAACTGTATTTATTAATTTTACCAGAATTATTTTCTTCAGCTGTGTGATTGTTAACAGGCATTTCCTATTTTGTTTAATGTTAAGAGTGTGACAAAACTTTGCTATTGCAGAACCCGCTTTGAGAAAATCAGTGTACCTAACCCTAAATCAGCCCCCATGGAGAAAAACAGCTTCTTGTGTTCTTCTGATGTTTAGTGGTTTGGCTCCCAGTAACTTAAGAGTGGTCAGGAGCAAGTGCCTTTATTTCCATAAATCCTATTACTTGAGTGAGAATCAAGGGAAATATCCTTGTCCTCCTCCATCAAATACGTGGGAGCGCAGATAACATTGCACTTGTTCCTGACCTACACAAATCTGTAGCCAGAGTTTGGCTGAGAATACACTTCTGGAAAAGACTAATTTCTCTTTTTCCATTTTCGTTAACAATCAGCATTACTCTGGAACGTTGGGCATTAGCTTGCCACTGCACAGTGGGAGAAATTCTGAGTGTTGAGGAGGCACTTTAAAATATTGGAGTAGAAAGATGCTAGCAAAACTGAGCAACTAATTGCACTTTATGGAGTTTATTGTGCCTTCAAATAGTCATGTGTTACTGCCAATAAAAATAATGGGAATTAAGTGCATACACTGATGAAAGAATATACATGAATAGTTTATATTTCAGTCTATTGAAATAACAGATCTCTAATTTTCCTCATTGACTGAAAATAGGAGCAATAACTATAAGAATTTTTTTATATTAATACTGTGAGCACATCTGTGAATTTTATTATCAAGCAAATGACCATGGAGAATGACAGCTTTTACATTTTAGTAACTCACAATATTCTACTTTATTTTTTTGCCTTAAAGATAGAATAAAATTGTAATTAACAACATTTAACTGACCTTAACATCACTGTAAAATGTGTACTGTTCAATAAAAATGCAATACACTTGCTGGTGTATAAAAGCAGGTTTTTAAAGCCCTGAAATTCTATTTTTAAAAAATTTGTGAGTATGCCTTTCTTAGAAATCATTTGAAAGATATAACAGTTAAAAGTGCATGCAGGATTAAATATTTCAAACTCTTCTTTTCCAGAAGGAATGATGCTAATGTTTAATTGTTTCCAAGTCCAACGAAATCAGTCTAGTTTGTAAGATGATAACATTGGCTTCCTTTTCAGGTTATTACAGGGTAGTTCAAAGCATTTATTACATGTCTTATTTTCCTAAGTGAACCTAACTTCTCCCACTCTGTCTTCACTTATGAAGTATACTAACATAATTAACAAAGAAGAAGTAGACCACTTTCTATTTTGTAAAACATGCAAGAAACAGAGTTGATAGTCGTGTTATAATGAATCTGAACTACATTTCATTACTCTTAAGAAGAAAATAAACCAACTTGATTTCACCGTATCACAGAGCTGGTAGAGCTTGATTCTTATCTGTTTTACAATATTATATAATATCAAAATGTGTGGTTGTAATTCTGGGAAATGGGGGGTCAGAGTCTTGGTTAGTTTATGTTGCAGTATAATGGAAAAGCTGGATTCATTGCAGCCACACAGTAAAACACTTTGTTCTCCAATTAAGATTATTGTTTTCGACTAACAGAAAGAAAAGTAGTACAGCTTTTCTTTTTGGTTCTAGTGAACTACAGGACCCTTTCCATCTCTTTGGCTCATTCTGTTCAAGATAAGAAAAATGTGGGAGAAGTTCTTAACACAGATCATTACCAGGGAATCCTCATCTGGTTTAACCTTGGAGATGAATAGATGGAAATAATTCTCTCATTCGCAGTTTTCCATACATTTTGTCTTCAAATTATTGTAGTTTTATCTCACAGTATATTTCTTTTTTTGTACAGACTGTGCTTCTTTTTTTCTTCCCCCCTCCTCCATCTTTCGTCTTTCAGACCACTCAATCCCTCTATTCCAAAAAACCCCAACATGACAGTGTTTAACATCATCTCCTGACTTTTTAGAGGCAGCATCCTTTCAACAGAAACCGTGGCTGAGACAATAATTCTGTGCCAGTTTCGTTGCCTGAGATAAACAGAGAATGAAGTTACTCAAAGCTGAAATTGTGTATTTTTTAATATGATTTGAATACCAAGGTCATCTGCAGCCTTTGCGCTTTGTTTTATCATTTGGAGCCACCTGCAGGCAGAGAATATAATTCTAGCAAAAAGAAAAAGGATTTTTTTGATTTGCTGTTTGTCAGGCTGCTGTGATTGTGAACAGGAGGAAAAATAAGAACTTTTTTCACAACCCTATGATTCTTTATAATTTTTTTATTCAAGTATGGCTTGCTCTCTGCCCATCTAGGCATGGACCCAATATCTGTGTCACTAGAAGACAATACTGGAAAAGAGGCTGTGATTTGTGAGAGTAAAGTCTGTTCACACAGGTAAGTGAGAGCAGAGAGGTACTGAAGCTGAAAATCACTGTGGTGATGCTCAGGATGTGAATAGATGTGCACACAGACAGAAATACTTGAAGAAATGGTGGAAACCAATGAACGACTTAGTGGACCAGGAGAGTAGTCCCATTTAAATAAGTAAGTTGGCACACCCCACATGTCTGATAGAAAACAGTAAAAAATTTTTAAAAATGAAAAAGGAGAGGAAGAATGGTGCAATAAAATGACTTAGCACTCACCTGAGATCTTTTTTTCACTTGCTCCATGCATGAGAAAAGGAGGTGGTATCCCCAGTTACTTCCTAATGCCAACTGGGGGTCTCAGCAGGACTTGAATTTAGTTCCCTCATTTAATAGTAATGATGCTGGCAACGTTGCCCATTTCATACTGCATGGATTTAAAATTGCTAGAACCTTCTAAAGTTATAAATACTTTTCCATATTTACAACCCTTTTTAATTTTGTTTTGACCACCCATGTTGTTCAGTGTCCCCTTAATAATCTTGGGATGACTGCAGGTGTGTAAATTAAATAACATTAAGTCTAATCAAGAGACATACCACTTCAGTGAATATAACATTATGAATAAATTTATTTCCTATCCGTAAACTTAAGTGTTTATCCATCATATTTTCTAAGAACTTCCCCCAGTCTCATTAAGCTTTCCGAGTGGCAGTGTATCAAGTGCCTTCCTAAAGTACATTTGCATTATCTACTGTGTTTCTTTTCAATAAGTCTCTTGGTAAGTCCAACTAGAAGAGCCACTTAAAGATTTATGTCTTCCTTTAACCAAGGTATACTAATTCTTTGTAACCCTCTACATTTGCTTCTCTGAGTAACACATAAACAAACCAGCAGAAGACCTGGCAATTTCCCCATGGAGTCATGCAGAAAATTATCTTCTCCTTCTTTTCTACTAGCTATTCAGATGATAAAGAGGATCTTTTCCTCAGAAGTGTATTGTCCTCAGGTAGTGGAATTCACCCAAGAGTAATTTGTTTTAACCATCTGTCCCACTTCCTTAGTGTTGACTCATCCCTGGCCTCCCCATGGTAAGCCCATCTATTACAGGCTGTAAAATAGCCTGGGTTGTCTTTCTCTCTGTGTGCAGAAAATTTGTTGCCATACTGTTTATTGTAGCTTCTCTTTCATATAACTGACTGTGTCATTTTTATAGTATCAAATTGGAAGTTTTCATGGAAAACTTCTTAGAGTTCTGAGAAGGAAGGAAAGGACAGAATGAATGAGAAAGTGGATGTGAAGGAAAATTGCACAGAGTGGACTGCAACTAGCAAATAAGCAAGACAGGAAGTAAGGCAGGATGAGTGAACAACATTGATGAGGCTCTGAAACTGCTCAGAGATCCAATAGCAATTGATGCCAGTTTCCAGTATTTCAGCAGAGGAGCCTCCAGGGCCGAAAATAATGAGGAAAGCACTGCTTTGCAGTAGGACAGGAGGGGATTTGTGGTCTGGGGTCTTTTCTGCAAAGTGTCTAAGGTGAGCAGTGGGACCAAAAGTCTTTGTTAAAATGCTTTTACTCAAATGAAACCCCTAGTGAAGGCATTTTCTATTTATTGTTTCTGTGCTCTGATGCTGTTATTTCATCCAGTTCTGTCAGCTTACTCTGAATTTAGACTGAGATACCTGAGAAAAGTACATTATGTAGAATCTGCAAGCAGTCATGTGAGGAAGTTTAATTTTGCAGAAGCACGAAAGTTTAATGAGCCTAAATTTCCCTTCTGAAGCAATTCATCAATGTTAGCCTTCATCCCAGCAGGGGCTGTCCATGAACAGGTGCTGCTCACATCGCAGGGACATGGCTTTCTGGTACAATATCTAACAGTGGACAGATGAAAGTAGAAGCTAATGTTGATAAGGTTATTGATGTTGTAGAAGACCCTAAATGCTCAAGGTTGCTGCTCTGCTGAAATAGGCAGGGGCACAGCCTCCTCTTTGACAGGTTGCAATATCAAAGAGATCAAGGGAAGTGTAGCAGTGGTAGAAAACAAAGGTGTAGTTAAGAACAAGGTGAACTGAGCCTGTTGTGTGCATTATATCCCTTGGGATCAATATTCAGACTTCATCTGTCCTTGTTTCTTGTTCTGTAAATTACCCTGCTAGAGGGACCAGTTGTAACGCACTGAAGCTAAATGGCATAATAGAAAGATGAGTGGGAAACTCAAGGCAAACAGCAAGTGAAATCAGAGAGAAATAGGCTCTCCTTTATAAATTGCCTGACATGTGCCAAATGAAATGTAATGCTGACAGATGTAAAGTTATACTCCACAAAAATAAACACAAGCAGAAAACAAGTAGAATTGAGCTACAACAGAATGACTTTGACTAAGACCTTGAAGAGATGATGGTACTTCCTCAGAAAATGGCCTGAAAATAAGGGAAAGCAATTTGAAAACATGGGAGTCTTGGAATACAAAAAGTACACTGTGACATTTGATGAAATACCAATAATGGTGTGAGTCTCTAGCTCAGCCACTGTGACTCAAAACAATAAGTATATAAGAAGAGGGCAAAATTTTTTTCCTGATTTATACAGTATTAATCTCCAACAGGCTGCTAGAGGCAACTGGCTCAGGAGATATTTTAAACACCCTTATACCTTTGTGAAGG
Source organism: Ifrita kowaldi (assembly GCA_013398055.1). Lineage (NCBI taxonomy): Eukaryota > Metazoa > Chordata > Aves > Passeriformes > Cinclosomatidae > Ifrita > Ifrita kowaldi. The sequence goes on along the minus strand of VZRS01003359.1, from coordinate 1,023,681 downwards.
TGGGAAAAAATATTGGAGGCATTTGTTTCACCTGTACTGTTACCGTGGAAGATTCATGTATTCTCATTAGCAGCCTTCTCCCTAACACAGTGGCGGGCAAGGGCACAGTTCAGGCTGTGAAATCTCAAGTGGATGCTCACCTTTTGGCCTCTTTCTTGACACAGTGCCTGCATCTCATACCAGAACACCATTTCAGTTCTAGGGCATCACTGGCTAGATGCAGCTGTGGTTGACATCTGTCCAGTCTCAAAGTGGGGAGAGGGATGCAGAGCTGCACCGTAATCCAAAATTCAGAACAAGCGCTGAAGAGATACCTGATCCTTGCAGGATTATAAAATCTACTTGATTTTTGCTTGTGTTGGCTTTCTACCTGTGTAATTCAGTTGAATCCTACAGAGCATTTTGTAAAGCCAAGCCACTTCCTCTCAATCCTGGGGCTTATCACCTTTTGCTATGAGTAGCTGTTTTCTTGTTTCACAAAGCAGATGGTTTCCATGCAGATCGACATTGACTGGGTAGGAAAACAGGCTGAGCATAGGAACATGGCTACTTCACTTTCACTACAGGAATCCTCCCTAGATCAGCATAAGAATTCACATTCCTCTTACATTTAAAGTTAGGTATCAGTCAAGTTTCTTTTTGTAGTCATTAGAGAGTTGAACATTCCCACACTGAGAGTCATCCTGTCCTGAGGTCTAATATAGATGAGAACTTCTTACTTCTTTCCATTATCTGTGAGCATAACCCAGACAACTGATTTAAACTAGATGCCTGCATTTTGGAAGATTGACGTTAAGTTTACTCAGAGCTGGGGAATCTAATGTCAAATAGGATCAGTTTCCTGTGGACTGATATGTGGCTCTCTTGAATGGAGAGAGGTGATTTCAAAATCCCTCTAGGAAAGATTACATCCAGGTAAAGAAGGCAGTTCTATTGCCAGCTTGCATAGCACACTACACATTTTACAAGTAATGGACATCATCTTTAGAGAGATACTTGGCCTCTGTTAGTGGAGCCATGTTTTAATGTGGAATGTCTGTACTAACATGAATTAAATTAGGGAAGTAACATCATTGTACCTGATGGGATCGTTAAAAATTACACACAGTGGAGCAATCTTAAATTGAACTCAGATCATTCCTCTCTGTTTTAGTAAAAAGCACAGACCAGAGTGTGACTTTTCCATAATAATCAGCGTTATGATTATTTAATCCTTTGTTCCACAGTAATTTTCTGTACTAAACTAAATTAGAGCTTGAGAAAGTTGACTTCAAGTGGAACAGAGCAAAGTTGAGGAAATGCATAGTTAGAGTCATGCAGAGCTTCACATCACAAACTCATCACACAATATGGATACTGTGCTTTGTATTGAAGGAATCAGAATAAACATCTTCACAATTTGTCTTCTGTTTTGCAAATCAATGTTTGGGCAATTAAATTTAAACTCCCTCTTTTCTTGTAACAGAGTAAAAACATATGACTGTGGAGAAAGTATTGCTGGCTGGTTCTCTACATTCCTTGGTCGTCCATGTCGCTTGATAAGACAAAGTTCAGACATGAAAAGCAAGTCACATCAGAAAAATACAAAAGGTATGTTGTCATTCTTAAAAATAAAAATAAAAAACTTAAAAATCTGTGATTCCTCATGCAAACATCAGGCTCATGGACTTCATACTGAGTATATAGGTACCCTGATAAAGGCTGAAAGAGTTATCCAGCATTGATCTGGTAGTTATGCTTATACCCAAACTGACTTTTTGCTGCTTTTCCACTTGTTAAATTTGGTGAAAATGTACAGATACACCAGTATAGGGGGAGTTATCATCATGACCATTATTTTGTCTGGAAACTCAAAGACCATTTGGAAAAATGATTGTGAAAAATCTAAGAATCAAAGAATTTATTCAGAGAGTAAATTTCATTATAAAAAATAATTGAAAGAGCACTGAAATTGAAAGAGGATTGAAAATGCATAGATATTGCCCTTGTAAATTGTTTTACAAATTTGGTGAAATTTCAACTCTATCTCAGTTTCTAACTTCATTGCATTATTATAATTTACAGGTTTGAGGGCGTTCCTGGAATACTTCGTAGTGTCTGAAACCAAATAAATAAACTAGTAATGAGAATGAGTAAGAGGTCAAAGGAAAGATGAGGTGAAATTACTAATTTTTATGATCATTTTAAAATGTTGGATTGATTTTTTTAGGTCTGTCACCTGCTACAAACATCTCACTCTCTCTTGTGAATGAAGCACAATACCTCCTGATAAATGTAGCAAGCATTCTGCAGCTGAAAGAACACATTTCTGCGAGGTAAGATGCTTCTGTCTCCAAATGTCTCTCAGTGATCTTGGATTCCCGAATCTTGCCATAATATGCCAATGTAGGTGTTTTATGTGGAAATTTAGAGATAGCAACTTTTCAACATTTAACAAATATATAGCTACTAAACTGCTATAATTAATAATTATTTTATGATTTCTGAAAATTTGGATGAAATGCATGGGCATAATCTGTCTACCAAGCATCTTTAGGAAAATTTAAATGAAGATTTTTTCAAATTATTTGGTGGAAAGATAATATTGAGAACCAGCCAAGTTCTATTTGTCAGAAAAACAAGGATAAATAGGTTTTCTCAACATAAATAATTTGGCAGGTAAAACTATAAAGTCTTACTACTGGCTGAACTATTTCCCTCCCATGGGAATGATTAAGATTTAGAGTAAATATGCACAACAGAAATACTTTAAAAGTATTTTCAGGACTGGAATAATTTTATTTCTTAATTGAATTTGGGTTTACGTACACAAAAGTGGGAGATATAAGCAGCAAATGAAACACTGAGTCAGCCCACAGTTCAAAGATAACAAACCCATTACCAACCAAATTTTCATATACTGACCATAGGAAATTGTTGTTCCTTGAATAAAACTAGGAAACGTTCAAATTCCACAGAAAATCTTCCCTCGAGGCCTCCATTATAGCTGTGCATCCCACAGCCCCAGCATTTGTCTCTGATCCCCCTTTTCCTGTCTCACAAAACTTCTCTCTTGCCTCTTCCTGGAGTTATGTTCTCTCCTCTTAGTCACCCAGCAAACATGTCCCCTGCATTGAAAAGTCCTGCTTTGAGTAGAAGAGGAATATATCTATCTACATATCTATCTATATATCTATATATGTGCAGGAGGATATGTATATAGCTTCAGGATTTAAAACCACTGACTGAATGAAGCATCACTAGGACCACTGGAGCTTGCATTGTCTGAGGGCTTTCCTTCTTTAGGAGAAGACAGTTGGCAATTTTAGAATATCACGGCAAATGTGTGTAGAACAGGTTTGAATCAGTCCATCTCTCAGTGTTTTGACTACCCTTTCTCAGTAACAGGTAATGCCTTCTTGTGTGGCTTGACTGGCTGGGTTACATCTCCTTGGGATGGACTTCTTGCAGACATCCCTTACTCAGACTGGGCTTTTTCCATGGTGAGACTCACTGTGGAACCTTCCAGATNTGGGAATGATTAAGATTTAGAGTAAATATGCACAACAGAAATACTTTAAAAGTATTTTCAGGACTGGAATAATTTTATTTCTTAATTGAATTTGGGTTTACGTACACAAAAGTGGGAGATATAAGCAGCAAATGAAACACTGAGTCAGCCCACAGTTCAAAGATAACAAACCCATTACCAACCAAATTTTCATATACTGACCATAGGAAATTGTTGTTCCTTGAATAAAACTAGGAAACGTTCAAATTCCACAGAAAATCTTCCCTCGAGGCCTCCATTATAGCTGTGCATCCCACAGCCCCAGCATTTGTCTCTGATCCCCCTTTTCCTGTCTCACAAAACTTCTCTCTTGCCTCTTCCTGGAGTTATGTTCTCTCCTCTTAGTCACCCAGCAAACATGTCCCCTGCATTGAAAAGTCCTGCTTTGAGTAGAAGAGGAATATATCTATCTACATATCTATCTATATATCTATATATGTGCAGGAGGATATGTATATAGCTTCAGGATTTAAAACCACTGACTGAATGAAGCATCACTAGGACCACTGGAGCTTGCATTGTCTGAGGGCTTTCCTTCTTTAGGAGAAGACAGTTGGCAATTTTAGAATATCACGGCAAATGTGTGTAGAACAGGTTTGAATCAGTCCATCTCTCAGTGTTTTGACTACCCTTTCTCAGTAACAGGTAATGCCTTCTTGTGTGGCTTGACTGGCTGGGTTACATCTCCTTGGGATGGACTTCTTGCAGACATCCCTTACTCAGACTGGGCTTTTTCCATGGTGAGACTCACTGTGGAACCTTCCAGATACGGGATTTGAGTGCACAGATGTAGAGTAAGAAGCAGCAAGTGAGGATGAAGGAGAACAAGGAACTTCAGTAAAACATTCAACATCAGATGATCCACCGATTCTATACCTCATATCTTCCAGCACAAGTAGGCTTGTAATCTCCCTTTCCTCAAAGGAAACTCCAGATGTGACCAGAGCTGCAATGGTGACTGAGAAGCATCTTGCTTCCTACTTTGTAGCATGAGTTGGAAGTGTCCTCCCTTCCATGCATTTTGCCATGCAGTGCCTTCTCCAGGTACTGGAGAAATTAATTCAGATATCCTCATTCTGCACTGTTACTAAATCCTGGTGTGTGAATGTTCCAAATACTGAACTATCCAATGTACTTTCCGGAACTGCACGTATGGGTCTTTATTAAATATTGGAGGGTTTTTAAAAAGTATTATTTAGCTTCTTGGCACGTGGGTTTGTTTTTGCTTAATGGAAACCTGCTAACCTTCATAAAACAATTTCAATTTTCAATTAAGTTTTCATAATTTCTCTCGGTATCTTCCATAAGTAAAAACTAGTCTTCTAGTCTGCACTTGGCTCTTGAGAGGTGATTTAAAACAGAAACAGCAACTCAATTCAAAATTAGAATGCAGCATATTGTTGGAGAGCTACATGTACCTGCAGACGTTCGTCTCTGACCATTACAGGTCACCTCCATGAAAATCCCTATGGCCCAGCCAAATGCTCAAATGTTCTTGTTAGAAATATAACCCTGAAGATATAAATATTCATTTTCAAGTGTGCCTGTTAAATATAGGTAATGCATTCTTCATCACAGAGCCGACTGCTGTGAAAATCCAAAGCACCTAGGCTGACTTTGGCGCATTACACTGATTTTCGAAACAGGTCCATGTTGAGATTTGCAGGATGAAGGTATCTGCCACTCCATCCAACAAATTTGTGTTTTGTGGGAGGAGAAATAATGGTAATTTACTCAGATACATGTTGCCAAGTAACTATAAGCATTTCTGAGGGCTGGGGAAGGTGCGAAACAGGTGAGGTATTCTGGAGGTGAGCCTGAGCAGGTTGAAGGCAGAGACTAGGGGTAGGGGCTCTGCAGTCTTTGAGTTCAGCAGCAAAGGGTAGATCAGTAGAAGCTTTAAGTAGTTTTCAGCAGCTGTCTCAGGACACTGCAGGCCCAGCTCTGAGCTTACTGGGGCTTTTGATGCCCCCACCAGTACAGGCTGGGGTGGCAGGAACTTACATTTTGCAAAACACACTCAAAACTAGAGGCTACCCAGCAGCCAAGCTCCAAGAGCCCGCAGCAAAGCTGGGATGCACAGCAGCATAATTGAACATGTTCACAAGTGACTGCTGTGTTCCTCCTTGTTTGTATGAGCACTGGCATAATCTACGCTTCCTGTTGGCTCCCACCTCCTGTGCTCATTACAAACTGTGTCTCAGCCATGGGATTGCATGTGGGATCTTGAGGGAAAACCTTTGGCCTTGCAGCTTCCAATCCCACCTTCTACCCCCAGGCTGCTGGAGCCCTTGTGAACACTGGGGCCTTGGTGGAGCTGGGCTTCTGTGGTTTGACTGAAGATCTGCACAGGTAGTTATCCGTATACACTTTCGTCTGCTAGAGGAGATCATCCAGACTATTTTAAATAAAGTCAAGCTCTTTTTTTTTTTTTTTACCTAATAGGCCTCTTCTGCCAAGACTGCTTCATGTGAACTTTCCCCTGTACTTTGTTTTTGCATGTTTTTTCTCTTTTTAACTAAAATACATCTTAAACTGTATGGCTTTACTTCTTTTTCTTTGGGACAGAAACGCCTCTCCTCACTCCTTACCCAGTTTTTTGTCTCTGCTGCAGGATTTCATATCCCAAAGTTGTCAGACTAAAGTTGATGGAGTATCAAAAATTCTTCATGTCCTTAATAGCTAACGCAAAAAAAGTGTTCTTCTCCACTAACAATGGCACTGAGAGAACCCTCTTGCACATTTTACAGTGTCTTTTTTTTTTTTTTTTCTGGCACTGTTCAAGTTCTCCTTTAGAAGAAGAGTGAAGAATGACAATTCAAAGATTTCTGATATTTGTATGCAGTCTGCTTCTCTTTCTGTCTCATATACATTCTCCACACTGACACAAATCTACACTCTGGCAGTTCAAATGCTTGTAAAGAGGGGGAGATATCACCACACAGAGATTAATTTTTTTTAAAACACCTATCATTTGGTGCAATCTGCTGCCTCCCAAAGGCAAATAATAATAATGTGAGGGATATATTCTCTCATAAAATTATTTTACTGGCCTTTTTCACCTTCAGCAACTGTTGGTTTTGTCCCTTCTGACATTGCAGCATGTGCAGAATAAATTTTTGTTTGCCTTTGGTTCTAGAAGCTTCTATTTTTACAACATTTAACAAGTTAAATATTTACTAAGTGGAAAGGTCTTTTTATTTGTTACCATTAGCCCTACATATGATAACAAATTGGGAATTTTCTCATATGCATGGTTCACCTGTCTGCATGTTTTCACACCTACAGTTCCAGGTTACACCTCTGAAGAATCCACCTAGAGGGTTACATATTATAGTTGAATGGTTACATATTATAGTTAAATACCTTGTGCCATTTCCATAGCCTTTGTAATAAAACTTGGTCCAGTTTATTCTGGAGAAGCATTTGCTTAGTCACATAAGCCACCAGATTGTTACAGCACAAACATCTAATGCAAAACAAGTTAATAATTTTATTTTTCCTTTTTCTCTGTCAACTCTGTGAGACAGATTGAGGGAGCCATTGGAAACAGAGGAATTAATCCGACGTTTCCGTGCCAACATTGTCATCAGTGCACCAGAGTCCTTTGAAGAAGAAGAGTGGGCTGAGATTTCAATAGGTGCTCTGCAATTCCAGGTGTGAACTTTTCTGTCTTGTCCATGTCCCAGTCTATCACAAAGCATTTTGATTCCTGGACACAAACTAATTTTTATAAGGCTTTGACTAGAATACGAGCAGCATGGTTTGTGCAGGTGAAATTTATGAAGTGTGTAAAATAAAAATGTGATGTGTCCTGTGACAAACATACTTCAATATATTTGAGAGTTTTTGACATATTTCTCCACACTTTTATTGAATTTCATAATTCGTAGCATTTCTTATCTTTATCTATCTGAACTGAATAATAATCAGGTTTTTTGAGGCAGAGTTTACAGCACATATTTAGCCAGCACGTCAGCAGAGAACACTTCTTTGTTGCTGTGAAGCACAGTAGTCCAAATGTAACCTCACATTGCTGTGCATCAAGCAACTGATTGCCAAAAGACTGGACATGAAGACAAGTGAACACTCGTGGTCTATTGCCCTCTGTTATATACATCTGATCCTGATCTCCACTCAAGGAACATTTCTAATCTAGCCTGTAGGGCTTTTTAGGGTATGTTGTGCTTCATATTATAGCCAAAATATCATGTCCTTTGTACTTTAAGGAAAATGCTGAAGAGTCAGACCTTGTTTGCAAATACATCCTTCTAAGAAAAACTCGTAACAAAGAATCTCTAGAAGCTACACTTGAAACCTAAGGGAATGATGCACACATGTATTACATGATCTGTTGAATTTGTCTGACCTTGAGAGATGAAATATGTATTTGAAGATGCTTTGCCTAGGATGTGCAAGTGGCTTCCTCATTGTTTTCTTAGAGATTGTAATTAAGGTGTGAATAACAGAAGTGTTGAGGTCAAACCTAGAAGTTGTGATAGACATCACTCCTACTTTTTCTGGTCAGCTTATTGTAAGAAACTTTTGCAGCAAGGGTGGAATATATTGCTTGTCTGCTCTCTTCTTATGTGTACTTTGATCAGTAAGCTGCACTATGATTTATAGAAAATTGAGGAAAAATTCCTGTAAGTAAGAAATGAGGAATGCAAAGGACAAAATCCTTGGTGTATAGCTTGTTGGAGGCTGGAGTTACACTGGGGAGCTCAGCTGAGGATCCTGTTGATAAGTTACTGTAAAACTACAAAATAAAAATACATTCCTGTTTCTGGCATTAATATACTTTAAGAATACAAGGCAAAAATAGAAAGGCTTATGCAACTTACATTGTCTTTCCCCATCTCTGCTAAGTCCTTCTTCAGATACTGATATAGTAACAGTAGAAATTATGTTAATGCTCCTTGATGCCATGAAAATGGTAGAAGCTGTTGAACAAAGTAATATTTCCTTCTCTGTCTTGTTGTTCTTACAATAAAAAAAAATTAAAGCTGTGGAAAATAATTTTCTAAAAGAGCTGATGTATGTTATTGATGATTACACTGAAGAATTATACAAGCAGTTCTAGATGCATCTCGAAAACCTGAAATATCACTTCAGATTAGCACATAAAATGTTTGAAGTGTACAGTTTAATTATTTGCCCTATTTGAAATTTATGACACATTTTACCGAAGTGGAATGTGTATACTGGGATACTGTAAGACTTAATTTATGTGATGTAGAGCTTTGCTAAAGTTAGGGAAGCAGTGTTAAGTGAAAGTGCAATATGTCGTCCTTCTCCATTTTAAAGCTCTAAGAATAAATTTGTTGTAGGTTTTTTACCCCTAAAAACACACCTTAGTTCAAACAACAATTAATTTTAAGAACAATTACATATGATGTTAACATCATATGTAATAGATGATAGAGGATGAATTGTTTCTTCTGATTAATAAACTTGTATATGTGAATATTTTACATTCTGATTATCTAAAAGTGCCATGCATATAAGAAAGATGTAGTGCATTTCAGCTGCACTAAAACAGTCTCAAGAAAATTCTCCTTGGGTTGAATCCTGAAGCACTGGCTTAATTTTGTATTCAGTTCTTTGGGCAAGCAGCCCTGCTAACCCACAGAAGAAGGGAAGCCATCCGGAAATACAAATATGTAAATGTCTGGTATTTCTCAGATGCTGTCTCTGAGAAAGTTTCCCTTAAAAAAAGAAAAAAAGGGAATTAAAAATTCAGTGAGACTTTTTCAAGTAGACCTACTACATTAGGTGAACAGACCTGACCTTTTACATAATGAAAGCTTGAAAAACCACAAGAAAAGTATGCAAAAGGTATGTGTTTAAGATATTATTATGGTCGGAAGCTTGTACTGTTCAGTGTCATACTGCTTTGATAAACAGCCATGAACTTTCTTTGACTAAAATTTCAGGTTGTGGGTCCATGTAGCAGATGTCAAATAATCTGCATTGATCAACAGTCTGGAGAACGAAACAAAGAAATTCTGCAGTCCCTGTCTGCTGCCAGAGGTAGAAAGTACAGTACTTCAAAATAGCTGTAATGAAAGATGTAGTGACTTTATTGCATGGGTAGTGAAATATCTGCTGAGAGAATATTCACAGTTAAGTTGTTGTGCTAATTGCTACCATTTGGATTTTTTCTGTAAAAAGAGGATGCACTTACAACCCAGATATGACATGGTTTATTTCCATACACATTTTTTTTTCAGAAATGGACTATTAATATGCATTATTTTTAACTGTGCTTGCTTCTATTCAGTATGTACTTCTTTACAGTGTGTTTATTTTGGTCTTAAAAACACAAGCTGATGCACTGATGTCTTTTAAGAAGAGAAATATGCAGAAAAAACAGAAAGTGGTTGGAATTATGCAGTGGGCTTGTGAGACTACATTTTATTCTTACCCTGGGAAACTACTTATCAGGAAAAACAGAGCAGATGTGAATATAGTCAAAGTGGAGAGTAATTGCTTAAGAAAATGACTGGAGAATAAGTGTGAAATACAGGTGTTTATTTGAGGTCCTGCTTCCTAAGGTTGCATTGCTTCTTGGAACTGAGAGTGCTCAGATGATGGCTAGACAGTTCAGCATCCCAAAAGCTCCACAAATCTCATCATACATATTTATTTAGCTGAAAATCCTTTCTCAAAATTCATTGCTTCCTGTTGGTTAAGCTTCTGTTGTTAAAGTGTCTCAGGCAGTCAGGGCTCGGGAGCCTCGCCAGTACCAAACACCAGAGACCGGGCACAGCGCTGGCACAGAGCAACAACAAATAGGCTGAAAATCATTCACCCAGACAATGCACAAACAAGTTACAAATGCTGCATTCTATGTTTGGACAAAAAAAAATATAATAAATTGATTCGTCTCAGTGACTCATTAAACAAACAAAGGGCTTTCTTTTCGCTGGCTGTTATCCTGGGTGAGTAGCTCCTCTGGCTCCGTGTCGGAGCCAGCCCAGTGCAGTGAGCTGGGGAGAGGCACAAGCAGGGCCGGCTGTCGAGGCACAGCTTCTCCTGACCTGAGGTTACTTAGGGTTGCACAGCAGGCTCTGCTCCAGGTCACCACAGGACATGAGCCTTTGAGAGATGAGCTCCTTGGCCACGGTAGGTAGCTTGAGGACAGGGGCCCTTTCCGGGTAATGGTGAGCCACAGCTGGAGCATCTGGGACAGTGCAGAGCACATTTGGGCACTCTGGGCAGGAATGCTCCCTGCTGCCACATGGGGTGTAGTGTGCAGAGGACTTTTTCTGCCCATATGGGCTTTACTGGGTTATGACTTGGAACCTCTGTAGAGAGAAAGCACTCTGTACTCAAGGAGAAAATGGCAACAAAACCTTAGTCGGGATACAGGTTGCCAGGCGAGGCAAAGCATCTTCTGCATGTTTCCCACAGCAAAGATGAGCTCCTAATTCACTCTGATTAATTCAGCAATGAAGAGATTTTCTTGATACACTGCTAGAACCAAGTGATTCATTCAAACAGGGCTAAGGCAAAGAGAGCAATCCAGCCTCTCGAGAAGAAGCTGGCGCCGGATAAAAGCCGCCCGGCGAGACGAGGCGAGGCAGGCGCTGCTGATCACCGCGGGGGAGTGCTCTGTCTCCCTCAGCTGTGCGCCGATATGCACGCTGCAAACACACGGGCATTCAGCCTTTTTTTATTTTTCCCAGCCTTCAGCGCTGCTGGCAGATGGGATCTTGTGAGCATGCCCTGCTCTGCATAAGGGTGAGTCCCCTGGGTTAGCTGACAGCTGGAAGGAAGAGTTTGAACTGATAGCTTTGCCTGAGCTGGTCTGAGAAGACCTCCGAGCCCATCCCTCCTGCAGGTCACCTCTGTGGTGATGGACACCAGCTGATTATCAGTGAGCAGCACCCAGGAAGGACTATGGCATGTTCAGTGCGCTCAGCAGACCTAGCAGAGGACATTGATCCAAACCTTTCATAGCTCACAGGGAGAGAGAAAGAACATCGAGTTCATGTGACTGTGTTAAATTGCAGAGCTAATCCTTTGGTGACTCATATCTCTACCATGTGCTTTTTTGCTAAGGAGTCATCTAATGGACTTTTTTTTTTTTTTTTTTTTTTAATCAGATGCAGATTCAGTGAAGGAATTTAGCAGTGTTTTCTCCCATCTGTCAATAATCTGATTCAAATTACAAAAGCAACTATTGCAGAAAAATAAGATTTAAGATAATTTCCCAGTTTTTTGAAAAGCTGCTAGCTAGTTGATTGCCAAAACATTAAAGATAGTGCACGTAGAAAAGAGAGACAGATATCAATATTTACCATTTTGTTTTGTTTTTTCCAAGAACATCAACCTGAAAAAAATTACAGTGAAATTTATCAAACAAGTAGCCCTAATAGCAGCACTGCCAATGAACTTCAATAATGAGCTAAATAATGTAAGGCTTGTAAAAGGTAGCTCAATATTTATTTCTGAAATACTATTTTTCTCCATTCCTCTGAGATTCTGAGAAATTTTTTTTTACTCAAATTGAACGATTGGGCCTTTGCATAGATGGATTGCAGCTGAAAGTCAGAACCAGCTACTGTAACTAGCCACACAAGCAATTTGCATGTTTCCTGATAAATGTAAGGCATGGTGCTGAGGCCTTGCCAGCTGCTTTTTATGAAACCTTTTATGTCATTCTTTGACATAAAGTGCAAACACCTCTACAAAGTGAACTTGAGCTCTGCTTTCTGAAGAAACACTCATTAAGAATTCCTTCTGTAATTTTTTCCTGGAAAGGAAAGATGAGCTCTCCTCGTGTGACAGAGTGCTCTCTGTTACTGCAGGAGATTAGGAAAGACTAGATAACTACATTAAGCAAATGGCCACATGCTGTTTCACATGCCTCACCACCTGATGCAAAACACACATGGATGGCAAAGGGAGAACACTGAATTCATGCCTCTCTTCAGTGTTCTGCAGATGCCGTTTAGCTCTAATGATAGCGGAAGCCCTGTGGGTAGATTTGCAGCAGTGCTATAAGCTGGGACTTGCTGTCAAGGTAGCAAAGGGAATTATTGCATTAGCAGTCTGCCCTGGTCTTAATGTATGGATAGCAGCACATCAAGGGAAATCCATTATGTTTGAACATGCCTTCATACACTAAAAAGCTTGTGTTTTTTCCTGGGGGCTGTTGATCCTCCTTTATGTATCTCATTGTGCCTTGGGAGAGCTTCCTTTCATGCAGAATTAGATGCTGTGCCTTTGGATTGCTTACTGAAATGTTAGCAAGGATAGCAAATGACCTCTCATATCTGATGCACCATTATCATTATTTTCATAGTAGTGCAGGGCTTTACACCATGCAATGCTTTTTCATTCAAATATCTGGAACTTTTGAGAACAGTGATTGTTGTAATTAATAGACCTCTGATATAATACGGTTCTCTTTTCTCACTGGTGGCTGAACTGGAAAATGCATTTATTTAAGGTAGAGCAAAGGAATATCAGTTCTTTAGAAAGTATTCTATAATCCAGATATTTTCAACGGAACAATATGAGGTTCTGTTGCCACCAACTTAAAAATTTCCCTTTTTCCAATATAAAAAATCAGCATGTCAAAAGTGAATACTTCCACTCTCCTATTTTTAAAGCTTTAAGTTCTGGTAAATCTAAAGCTAATAAGACATTCTTGCATTTAAAAAAATCATTTTTAATAATTGCATCTCCCAAATCTTTGGATGAGAGGGAGGTTTTGATATTGTATGAATCAGTGATCAGACCTGGACAGGTAAATTTATCTGCTGGGATATGACAGCTGAGAGCTACATCTGGGGGCAAAATCCAGAACTCATCCATCCAAAGCTAAGTATTAGCATGCAGTATGATTGATGTGCTTGTTACACATTCTAGCAGGGTATTTCCCTACCAAGTTCTCATCTGTGTTAACTGGTTCTTTGGGAGCTGTAGCTCAAAGGCGTCTCACCTCAGGCCCTTGTCAGATGTAGCCCCTCAGGTTTCTATCTTACAAAAGGGAATAGTTTTAGTGCACACTGAGTATTTCTCTGTCAGTGAATTTCTGAGCAGAGCATATTACTGTTGAACCAGTAAATGAACTTGAAACAACATGCAACAATCACAGCATTTCACAGCTCCTCCTGCAAGTGTGATGACTATCATATGATTCACTGTTGGCAAGAATATGTATGTTTTCTCTATTTCTCCCAGCAGTGAAGTGGTCTGCTTTTTCCTAATTAAGAAGCTTTAAATTTTTTGTCCCTGTAACATTTTACAGCGATGGGAGGAGTCTCTACTGCCACATAAAGCCACGGAGCTTGCAGTCCTGCACTCCCTGCCCAGTTCTTGGTGTGTTCTGGGAAGATTATATGCAGAATAAAATGCCCTTGAAGTCAGGAAAAGGTAGCAGCAGCAGGGAGAGATTATGCAGTTCACTGTAATAACTCTGCAGGCTGTAATCTCTGCGTCTGAAAGCCTCATTTTTCATCAGAAATGTGAGAAGAGCTGATTTCTACATTTTATCTTTCTCTGGAAACAGAGCTGAAGTGGCAGATGCAGCTTTTGTGGTTGCTTGGCAGGGGTGCGTGTGTGATTGCTATTATCAGTACTTGCTGAGTCATTATTTGTAATTATTGAAAAAACAGGGAAATTTGCCTAAAAGATGTTAAATCCACTGCTGGCAATCACAGGCTAAATTTTGGTTTTAAGAATGTTCACAAAAAAAAAAGAGATCGGCAGTTCCAAACAGGCATTAGTACTAAAATATGTGTAGCATCAGTATATCATCACCTTGGAAACTCCTTAGGCATTACTGAAACTCCTCACTGAAAAAAACACTGATACTTTAGATGCCCAATCAGAGAAGGACAATATTAAGGAGCAGCATTAAAACAGTATTTGAGAACTCCTGAAGACAAGATGTATTCAGACATGCATTTTCTTAAATAATTCTGAATGTTTTAAGGTGCATTAAAAAAAAAAATCCTGCTAAATAATTTGCAATAACAAAAATTGATAAATTAAGTTCTTCAGAGTGAGCAAGCTGCCCAGATTTATTTTAGTCTCATTTTAAGATACATCGAGATGACAATACAGTAAATATAAATAAAAACTTCTCATGCATCAAATAAGCTCATTTACATGGAAGAATTATAAAATTCCTTCCTGTGTGAAATGTGATGTATCACGAACTAATGTGACTTTTACAATTTTTTTAATAATTGCCTAATTTTTTAAAAAGCAAAATCATGGCAACTGACATTTTTGCACTGGGGTATAGGAGGTGAATCCAGGTTATTACCCACAAGGCTGGAAAATACCTCATTTATACCAATAGAGAAACTTGTCAACGAATGAGAGAAAAGCAAAAATGGAAAAATAAGACTACGTACTTTAATATTTTAAGTGAAACAGTTACTAACACCATTATGGCATCGTGGCTGATCCAACACAGTCACTGTGCTACAGGGTTGGGATCTTACAATGCTGCAGTCGTTCCTCGACATTAAATATTGAACCCTGACCGTAAGGATATACCCTGCGTCTGCCGAGCGTTGACACCATTATAGCCACCTGTACCCTAAAAGTGCCAGCAATAGGCAGGACAGGCCTGATAGGTCCAGCTCATGCCCTCTGCATGTGATGTGCCAGTGAGATGAAGGAATAGCAGAGTTAGCCAAAAATACCTCAGCCCAGGGTCCATTTTTCTCAATGATGTTTAGGATTACGAATGAAACAGAAAGACCCAAATTCAGAGTCTGAGGCCGTGTTTGGATAGATTTCTGCTTTACAGCATCTCTCTTATTTGGGAGTAGGTCTCAGTCTTACCTTTCATGAATTCTTCAAAGACTAAAAGCCATTCTGTGTTACCTCATTTCTGCATCTTTATTTAATTATACAGGTCAAGAATAGGAGAAAACATACTGCCTTCATATTTAGGCTGCGAAATATGCTCCCTTAAATTCACCTAACTTTTTTTTTTTTGATTTATTGCAATTCTTTTTACCCACTGCTTTTTAAACCTGCTCCAAATGTAATTCACTCAATTTCAGGATCATTGATCTGAACAATGGCAGTAAATGTAATCAGGAAATAGAGAGGGATAATAGAATTTTGTTTTCAAGTAATTTCATTTGCTTATTTATTTACTTTACACTTTAGAATGGCTTGTACGTTTTGGCTGTAGTCTACGAAAGCAAAATACATTTTTTTGAAACCTGCAAAAAGAGACAAGAAGATTAGTATGGGGTTTCCAAGGTCCTCAGTTTAAAGAGCAGACTTTCTGAAGTCTAAAAATCGGTTCTCAATTTAACATGGTCTGCAATGTTCTTTTTTTTTCCTACTTTGCATATCTTTTGATTAACTATTATCGAATTCTTTGGAAAATATTGTCATGAGATGACAAGTCTTTTTCTTGCATATTTCTAAATTCTCCACGGCTGGAAAACAAAACCGCAAAACCTCACCAGTCTCTTCCTGTGACATTTCCAGATCACACCCACAGCTGTAACATTCAACTGCTTGAGATCAAGACCTCACATAAGAATGCAGACACTCACATCAGGTTTTTGGTACCTGTGAGGGTTGCATGGTCAGTGGGCAAAGTGGATATTCCATTCTTCTTTTCTTTATTACTCAGAATCACAAAGACATATTCTAAGTATTTCTAATATTTGTGCAGGATGGATTCACAGATAATGACATTTAACAAGTGGGAGCAGTAATAAAACAAACTTTCTGAATATTTCCTGTAAAGCATACTGAAATATTCATAAAAACAAATGAAGGGAAACTCACAGAGTCTTGACAGAATAAAGTTCTGTTAACAAAGCAAGTAATTCATGGTAGAAGATGCAAGACTTCCTCACTGTTGGAACATACCAGTGTTCCCATGCTGCAGAGCCATTGTTCGGGATAATGCATTAACTGTATTTGTCAAGGAGCCATAGCAGTCATTAAATAACAAGATTGTGAGGGAGTGTAAATTACATATATGATACTATGGAGCTCATGATGAAATACTGTGTTATTTATCCACTTACTTAAGCTATTCTCTTGAATAGTATGGCATTAGATTTTGTTTACCAGTCTCTTATAACTAATGACTTAAGAATGTTCTTAGTTACATGGACATAGTACATATCTTAAAGCAATGTTGTTCTTCTAAACATATCTGGGTTGTGAGATCCTCTATGGATTTGATTACCCTAACATGCATTGCATCTTAATAAATATTTTGCTGTTTTTCAGACAAACTTTGGCATATACCTGATGAACCAGCCCTTGCACTCATCCTTTTCAGACATTATATCAGTTGGGTCTCAAGTGCTTCCAGTGCTGAAGGAGAATACAGAAATTCAGCCTCCGACATCCAGTGAAGAAAAATGTTCAGGATAGATTCTCTGGAGATGAAATTTTTATGCAACTACAGGGAAAAGTCAGTTACTAAAAAAAAACGAAAAAGCTTCCACTCATTTGCTTCTGGTAATTTTCTGTTTGCTGTAAATGTTATCAGATGGCAAAACTTGATAATTACAGCTCACCTACATGTTTTTGCTTGTGATTAGGTTGCAGCAGCCATAACTCTATTTTGCACAATTGCTTCAGGATGCAACAGGTTTGATCAAGTTTTACTGGTGGATGACTCCCAAAACAAGCCCAGCTTTGTTGACAGAAAGCCACATCTCAATGAAGGAAAGTAAACACAGTAATACACTACTTCCTTCTGCTGTTTTGTCAAAACCCCAATTAGGAGAGAGGATGCAAGACATATTTTAGAAACAATGTGGGTGGGAAGAGAACAGTGGGAGAGTGGCATGAGAGTAGCAGTGCATTCAGCTTTTCCAAAAGGAAACTGAAGGTGATGTGTAGACAGTCTGAAAGCAACGGAAAAGTGGGGATTATTGGGAAATCTGTGTCTTCCCCTTCCGAAGTGGTGTGTGGGGATGCAAACAAGGCACAAAGATAATGAAGATTCAGGATTCCATTTGCAAAACACATTCCCTGTGAAGGAATTTCATCCATTTGTTCTCAACTTCTTTCTCTTCCATTTGTCACTTTTCCATCTGATTTATTTTACACAATGTCTTCCCTGGGATGTTTTGTGTGATGGTGTCCCTGCCTAGGGAAGGGGAGTTGGAGCTAAATGACCTTTAAGGTCCCTCCCAACCCAAGCCATTCCATGATTCCATGAGTTCCACACTCTTGTTTCCTTATATATTTGTGGATGCTGACACATTACTTCTAATTAGAGACTTTTCAAGTGATACAGTCATTTCCTATACAAACTTTGTTTATCCTCAGCAATCTCAAATGGCCGCTTAAGGGAACTCTTGAAAGTTTGGATGCTTCTCCATCATGAACAGGTCAAAATACTCATTTTTCTTACTCTTCGTTCATTTCATAATGCCCCTCTTAAAAGGCAGTTGCAAGCTCCTAAACAAGACTCATGCTTTCTGATTTCTGAGAGCAAATGTCTAAAACCTATGAGTCTGAAATATCAATTATTGTGAAAATTACAAAAAATAAAGGAAGCCATAGAGAAAAAAAAAAAACCAAACAACAAACCCACATGGAAGGTCTGTGTAAATCAAGATTGAATACATTGAGGCCAGGTGTTTTATGACCCTCAACATGTGTCCAGCTAGCTATGGGATGATTTCATGCTTACAGGAAGTCCTTCTGGAAGAAGAAATTCTGCTAGATTGGCTGCTCTATTTCCACCTGGGAAGTGAAATTTTGACCCCGCTAAAACCACTGTCAAAACTCTCATCCAATATGATTTA
The DNA here is from genome assembly GCA_013398055.1 of Ifrita kowaldi. NCBI lineage: Eukaryota > Metazoa > Chordata > Aves > Passeriformes > Cinclosomatidae > Ifrita > Ifrita kowaldi. The sequence continues at coordinate 1,005,360 of VZRS01003359.1, read as the reverse complement.
CATCTTCCTTGGGGCAATTTTGGCTCCTGCTGTGTGAAAGTGCTTCCGGCTGAAGCAATCCTTGAGTTGTTTGAGCATATCCCTGGAGAGAGGCAGGCGGCTTTGTGAGAGTTGGTCAACAGAAAGGGGAGCGACTACCACAGAGCAAGGATAGAATGGGGAAAAGGAAGCTCATCACCCAGTGCGCAAATCAGAATTCAAAAATGCTCTTTCTTCTTTCTCTCTTTCCTTTTTTTTTCCTTTTTTTTTTTTTAATGTATCATATTTTCTTTTTTCTTTTGCTATTTTGAAGTACTGGTTTTACTTACTTCAGCTGGAACAGTCTCTCAGCAGAGCTTTGTAATGGAAATAAGAAGCATTATCTGTTTCTTACAATCTGCCATAAAATACATGGAAAGAGAGAGGTTTTTCATATGTATATAAACTGAGAATCAGTTTTGAGAGTTGTACCTTCCACTTCAGAGCCCAAGGTCTGCTCCTTGATGTCTGCTTTGAAAAGCAAGGGGTTTATCTCTCTAATAATCAATTATCTAAGGTTGTAACGAGCAGGCTTTTTGGAACCTTGAAAAGCAGTTTCCTGGTATCTAGATCTCTTAACTGCTTCACTCTTTGCCTTTCTGTTATGCTGAACATTGCTTTGTTGGGTAGAAAGCCAGTGCAGCTCTGGCAGATTTAATGTGAAGAGACCTGTTGTATGCTGACCTTCAGGTGATCTCTGGTGCTCTGCTCTGTCCTCTTCACCTCACCACTGTGTCATTTGTTTAAAACGGCAGAGAAGTTAGAAAAGGAAATTGAAAGCAACCTCAACAAGCTCTGTTTCACTTGTTATTGCATTTAGTACAAAATAAGTCACTTTGGTACACTGTGGCTTGACAAATACTGTTTGTGAATATCCATAATGCAATGTATGATAACTACGGATGAGAGGATTTGAACTTTAAAAATGTCATGCTTGGTCATTTTGACCTATTATTTACAGTCAATTACACATTCTCTCTGCTGTAGCTTAGAAATATTAGATCAAGAATAATTTTGCCATTTTACAGGGGGAAAAGAAAGATTCTCTCTGATGTATGAACATACTCATTAGTGCATCAGTCTGTGCATTTCCCAGAAGGAACATCCTTGTGGTACGGGGATAGGAAATGTCACAACACTTCAGATTGATGGAAGATACATAAGGAATCTTTCAGCTCAACAAAGGATAATATTTCCCTTCTAGTAAGTGGAGTGTTCCCGCCAGTACTGATATGTCTTCCCATCAATGAAGACAAATTCTTCTCAGTGCCAAAACTCTCTGGAAAATCTTGAAGTACAAAGAGTTGATTTAAGTGGCGTGCACTGTAAGTTTGTAAAAAGAACATCCCTCCCATAATGTGAAAAAATAATTCAAAGGAAGAAGAAATTTAGCATAGTGCAACCCCAAAGACTGCAGATACAAAAGGGGCATAAACACTTTGACACACTATATAGAAAAAGTGTATGATCTATAAGGGTTTATTTCTTAACCTTCCAAGTATATAGAAAATAAGACCATTTCATATGAATGCAAGCTCTTTGATCTAAATACTCCAATTACTGCAAAATTAAATCTTTGGAATAATTGCAGATATAGGTTTGCCTTAAATGGATAATGAATGTACTTAATACAGTATTTCCAGAATGCTGTATGTGGAAAGTCCTTTATATATTTGAAAACCAAATCCTTATTTACTTGCAATGAATTATTCAGACACATTCCATTCTCTGGGAGACTTAGCTCCTTCTCAAATCTCAAGGTAAAAATGGTGATTATTACAAGCTCTAATAATAGCCAGGAGGCTGAAATCACAAAACAGAAATCAGCATTTTTAGGAGAAGTTTCTGAGCTCTGTGTTTTCTGATATGACTAAGATATTTCAAATACAGTTTATGATTTATATACTTTCAATGGTGTCCTTCAAAGTATTGTAAAAATTCTAGGTCATCTTTCTGTCAAAATTACACCCAATCAAAATGAAGGACTGCATAAAATATGTGATTATTCTTCATAAATTGTAGAGATTATGCTATGCAAGTCTTCTTCCATCTGGTTTTTAACTTTCTTGGAAATTAAACCAATAAAACATGTATCACATTTGATGTGTCTGCTGGTGATGGTTGCATTCCTGACCTTCGAGCTCATGCACTGCTCAGTTCTGCTTGGAGGCATTGCTGGGCTCGTGGATGAGTATGTGGCTCAGGACTGAAGGGATGTCTCATCGCTGCTGGGTTTCACAGGTGAGGTGTTCCCTCCATCTGTGTAGCACACGCCAGTCAGCTGCACACCCAGGCCCTGCACAAAATGAACTCATAATCACTGCTTTCCTTTAAAATATGTACAGTCAGCCCTGTTGAAGCAATCGCTTGATTCATTAAGTTATCCAGAGGTTGGAGCTTTCACCAAGGGTGAGATGGTGAGGGAAGAGATGGTTTATTTCCCTCTCCTTTGCCTGGAGAGATCCAGCACTGTTTTTCCCCACTGTCTAACCCATCACTCAGCAGGGGAGACTAAACAGGAGGTGGTGTGTGTAGGAATCTCGGGGAAGGCTTGTCCCTCCCTTCTCGTGAGGTTTACCTGGAAATTATCTGTGACTCACAGGACCAGCAAGAGACAGACACGAGCACAGTGAGGGAGTATCCACACGTGACTTCGAGCTACTTGTTCATGCATTTTTTGATTCACTGAGTGTGGGAGGGGAAGCAGAGCAGGACTCTGTAACCCAGCAGGTAGGTCACTCCCATGGAGGTGAAGTGTAGGTACATTCCTGTCTCTCTATTATACAGCTGTCATGAGGCAACTGCTTGGGGAAAACATAGGCCCCCAGAAAGGGGAGGAGGAGGCAGAGTGCTCCTCTCTGCTGGGCATTGTGAGACAATGGGTTTGCAGAGGCAGCCTTGTCTCCTTCCTCTGGCCACCAGTGTTTAAGTACAAGGTGGAACTTTTGCAAGAATACAGAAGAACCTCCCAAGTGTGTTTTGGAGCAGGCCATTAGGGGAAATATGAGTTTGAGTCATCAAAAGGTTAAGTCAAAATGTACCCATGTTTCTGACTTCTTGGTAGGTGTGCCAATGGCAAGGCCAGAGTGAACAGGAAAAAATGTGGGAGAGAAAGAAAACTGGCGTTTCCTACAGTCAGAGTTTAAGAGAAAGTTGTGATGCACATGCTTTCATCACCCATTTTATGATTTTTATTTCCCCAGAAAATAAAGGACGTAGGTATCCTCAGGCCCATAAATCAGATTCTGAGAACTCAGAATAAGCTGTTGACAGAGAGGTGCCTCTTAAGCAAGGCACCATTTAAGAGGCTTCTCTTCCCTCCCTTTCATGCCAACCAGCTTGCTTTGCTGGTTACTCAGTGTGGTGGTGGTTCTGGGTGGAAAAGAAAGTAGGCAGGTTTCCTGCACGAGGAGTGAAGTGACATATTCAGGGCTATGAACAGGGAGAGATGTTAGTGAAGTTTGAGATGGGGCATCTTTGAGCATCACTGCCACGGGCAGAGTACATCAGAAACTTCCCTAATAATCTCAGAAATATGTTTTACAGAAAGCGTTAGTCATTTTTCTGCTGGTGCTACGAAGTTTTCCTGTAAGGGTGATATTCAAGAATTGTGCTGTTGGGGAACAGACCATTGCAAAGGCAGGATGGGGAAAGGGAACAAACAAAAAAAACCCCCATGTTGTAGCATTTTCCACTCAAAATTGCTGAGGGGTTTCTTAAATAACCACCAAGTAAGAAAAATGTGAGAAATCAGGGAATTTGATTTAGTACAGCAGTTTCATGGCAAATTTGAAATGACACTGATATCAAATGTAGAGCCTCTTCCCTTGCATGTCTCATGCATAGCTTATAACTAGGTGCATTTCTATGGTAAACCAAATTTTTTCTGTGAGCCAATCTATTCCAAACTTGCAACCAAAACTTGTCAACACAATTCAAATCTGGAACTCAACATTATCTTCTCCTAGATAACCAGTACATTCCATATTTGCGCCCCTTTCATGCTTTCTGCTGGCTTTCAGAAATAAGGGTCCCATCTGGATTAAAGCACTCTGGCCAGAATTGTAAATGCAGAGATGATTCCTCAATCCAAAAGTGAAATCAGCTTTTGATTTCTGAAAGGGCTGTGTTTTCCATGAGGCTGTGTTTGAAAAGCCAGCAGTGATCTAATATCAAGTCTGTTGTTTCCTGGTACTTATGGTAGATGAATGAGATAAATCTGTTGAAAAGTTTGTGAGTTATTATTTCCAGAAGCTACAGAAAAGTAGAAGACTACAGAAGGCCCTGCACTGCTGAACCCATTCTACAAATGGAGAAGAGCCTCTCAGTATCCATCATTCATGGATGTAATTCCTGTGAGTCAGGTATTAAATATTTGTAATTTCACTGATTTAGCCCAATGCTTTCAATTATTTCTTATCCTTGGAGCCTTTGTATTTTCTGTCAAATTTTCTCCCAGCAAACCCTTTAATACTGAAATGAAATTAAATTTTTCTTGTGTCAAATGTTTGGTTTTATTCTGCTTTAAGGAATAAGAGGAAATGCTCTCAAGTTGTGCCACAGGAGTTTTATGTTGGATATTAGGAAAAATTTCTTCATGGAAAGGGTTGTCAAGAATTGGAATAGGCTGTCCAGGGAAGTGGCTGAGTCACCATCCCTGGAGGTATTTAAAAGACATGCAGATGTGGCACTGAGGGACATGGTCTAGTGGTGGGCTGGGCTGTCCTGAGTTAACTTTTGGACTTGATGATTTTAAGGGTGTTTTCCAGCCTAAATGGCTCTATGATTGTAAGCATGTAAGTTTTCTGTGTTTGACTTGCTATCCAAAGCTCGATGTAATGATTTAATACACTAGAAAAGAGAAGGTTCTTGTCTGCGTTGCTTTAGCTGTCAGCCAGTACTTTGAAAAAAGCTACAGTGTTCCTCAGAAATGTCTGGTCAGTTAGAAAAGAAGACAGAAGGAGAGAAAGAGAGACAGAGAGAGAGACAGAGAGAGAGATGGGGAGAGAGAGAGCACAGTGGCCCAGGGACACTGAATGCTGCTACTGCTGCCCTGTGCTGTAGCACAGGAATTGTATATTGTGGCCAGAGACTTTGAGAACAATTAAAAAGCCAACAGTCATTGCTAATTTAGCTTACCAGCCTCAAAGGACTTTTTATTAAATGGTTGTGCATGTTATTTTCTGAGGGAAGGACTTTGTCAAGCTCTTATACTATTTTATGTCTCCTACTGGCATCATGGAGTCACTTGGTATTCATTTAGTCTCCCTTGCCTTTCCCCCTGGCACAGCATGGTAATTTGGAGCTATTTATGTGCAAAATGAAGACTAGGTTGAGGAAGAGAAAATCTGAGGTTTCATTGAGGGGGTAATTTGAAACAATTGGTTAAATCAGTCAAGCAAGACTGGGAACTGTGTGGAGCAGGGACCTGCATGAAACATTGGGAAAATGTAAGTGGATTCCTACCAGCCCTTTTTGTTAAGTGCAAAGACAATACAAACCATCAATCATGTATTTAAGAAGCTATATGTGATCTAAATGAGATTGTCAGGTATTTAAATTAGCATATTTATCTGCACTTATATTAAATCAATATTCTGCTTCAAAGAAGAATGCTTGGATTGGGAGGGTCATTGTAACCTGTGTTGTATTTCTTCTAATTTCATCTATCAGCCCCAAAATATTGATGGGCATAATATTTGTTTAAATTATAATTTCCATTTAGTAAGAGGAGTTGAGCTTTGAAAACACCTAAACAAGACACAGCTTTCTGAATTGAGAGACTACAAGTCAGCTGAATGGTGATATTACACAACCAGCCAATTGGAAAAATGGCCATGATACTTGTCAAAGAGAAGAAAATGGGGAGTGATTCAGCACTTGGGAGAAGAAGCATACAGTCAGGCATCACGTTATGGCTAGAGAGGAATGCTTGCTGGAAGAGAAATCCTTTGACATACACACACATCTCTCTCAGAAGCTGCCCAAATTAGGACATTTGATTTAAGTATGTGTTCTTATTTTTCTGAGGTCTCTGGCGATAAGCATTATGCCAGAAGGAACAGGTAGCGATTGAGAGGTGAAGTGGTATCAGATGGAAATTGCCAGAACACAGCAAAATGATGAAATTTTTTTTTTATGAAAATTGCATGCTTTGACTTTCTACAGCTTTCTCTGTAGGAAAAAGATTAACTTTAAAAAGAGTATGAAAATAAGTATAAAAGTGAATAATGGAACTAAATAACACCATCCAAGCCTTCTAGAATGCATTAATATAAATAAATTTCTTGAGTTTTGAACACCCAAACCACAGTTCATCTTACCAGTTCTTGTTATTACAGCTCCATAACTACCAGATCATGGATAGAAGTCACTGAAATAGTGATGTTATCAGCTTATTCTTGAAAAAAATATTCATGCTGGATATGGGCATGGAGATGAAGTTGCTAATCAATGCAGTTGCATGACAAAGTAAACCGTAAAGTCGTAAGGGAAGGCCTCATGGAGAGATGCACTCTTTCTCAGAAAGAGGAAATTTCTGACCTCAATACTGCAATGAAAAGCTGGAAAGCTTTCTGGCTATAGCAAGACTTACTGGTTCAGAAACATCGTGATTTTTGACCTCTTGATGCTGGCATTATTGTGACATACACTCAGCCTTTCTTCACCTGGATTTTCTGTGGAGGAAATAACTGCAGCTGACAGGAAGAGGATGTGTGAACATGAATGGCAGAGGAGATGAAGCCTCTGAAGAGGGTGTAAGTAGAACCAGACCCCTTGGTGCCCTCGGGGCGATAGGAGCTGTGGGCTCAGTAATCCATCTGGAAATGCAGCTACAGATTCATGAATGGACTTGAGAATGGGGAAATGCTGCCTTAAAAGTGAGCTCTCCCCTCCATCTTTCAGCTATTTCTCATTTCTGTCTAAAATTAAAGCTGGATGAAAACACCATGAGATTAGAAATCTCTGTATTTCAATGTGATTCCTTTTTCATTATAAGTCAGTTCTTTTCTCATCTAATCAGCCAAAATATTGCAGCGCAACAACAACTTAATAAATTTTTAAAAATTTGTGTGATGGGCTTTACGTGAATTCATTCATGTGAAATTTTGTTTTGAGTGCTACTAGCATTCATTAATTTCTTGTTAGCCTCTTGGTAACCGAGCTGTCAATGTCAGGGTAACTGTGTTTGAAGGGACTTCTGAGGGTCCCCTATAGTTCAAAACACTGCTTCAAGCTTCAGGGCTAGATCAGGTCTCTCAGGGTTGTATCCAGTTGAGTTTTTAGTATCTCCAACAATGTTTCTGGGCAACCTCTTCCTGTGCTTTTCCACCCTCTGATGAAGAAGTCTTTCTTTAGACTGAAATTCTGCTTCTGGCTGTTGCTTCTTACCCTTTCACTGTGTGTCTTTGTGAAGGCTGGTCTTGCCTCTTCCTCCAGCCCGTAGATAATTGTACACCCTACCCTTTGCTTTCTCTTCTCTAGGCTGAAGAAACCCACTCCCTCAGCTTCTCCTCATATATCATGAGCTGCAATCCTCAAACCTTCCTCTCCAGTGAGAAGTATGGTGCATGAATTCAAATATCTTGTGCTGAATGCTGGAGAATTTAAACCAGAGAACTCAAAAAATCACTGCCTGACCTACAGGGCTGGGCAGCATTCTCCCATCTGCCCTTTCGGTGAATGAGTGAGAAAGGCCACACAGTTCATGCAGGCACCATTTCCCTGGAAAGCTGAGTCAAAAAAGTTACATTATTATCAGTTTAGAGACTTGGCTGTGGTATATCCATTTTTGCTCCTTGGAGACTGGCTCTGAATTTAGTTTTAAATGAAACTACACTGAGTTCACGGTGTAAGTCTATCAGCATTGACTTACTGGCTGATTCTCTTCCCAGCTTAATCAAAGACAAGTTTGGGGGTTTATTTTCAAGGACAGGGAGAAAGGGAGTGTTTAGTACATTCTTTGCAAAACAGGAATGTGGTTGAAATCTTGATCTGAGTGAAGTCAGGAGAGAACTAAACCCCTCTCTGCTGAGTAAACTCACATTTCCTCTCTAAGGTTGGCGGTAATCATATTTGCTTCCCTCAATATGTTCTAAATGGATCTCCACAATATTCAGAATGTTGCTATGCAACTGTGGCACTTCCATTTCTGTATGCCCAGTTTTGGATACTTAACAAATTTGATTTTCTGTAAGTATGAGCTGAGCACTCAATAAAAATTGGGTTGATTGAACAGCGCAACAATCAAATATCCGTGCAGCCCAAGTACTTCTGAAACTTCAGACAAAGATTTACCCCTACCTAATTTACTAAATGAACCCCAACTGAAAGCAGTTAATCAGCTGTTTCACTGCCAGCAGGCAAGAGGAAGTTGACAGCTGTTCACGACTGGATCTTTGTGCTTCTCTCTTTAGCATGTACAGTGCAAAAAGTGTGAATCAGGCAGAATAGGTCAATGAGATTTTCAGGCAATCACGGGAACAAAATAAGGGCTGAACTGCTGAGCAGCCTCATTTTTCTTTCCCTGGCACCTGGCATGCTTATTTATCCCAGTGCAACCCATGGATAAAAACCATAATCGCATGGGAGCAGAGAACCCTCCCTCGAGTATCGTGCTGAGGTCCCCATGCCTAGGTGATGAATAACCTACAGGAATTCCAAGGTGATGAAGAACCAGAATCAGTAAGATGTTTTTGAAGTATATTGAAGAACTTGAGAAGCTGTTAAAACCAAAATTCCTTGCCTGCTGAGATGGCAAAGCTCAAAATAATTCCCAATTTTTTTGTTTCTTTTTTGTTGTTTGTTGTTGTATTAGGCTAATATTGCAAACATAGCAGCTGAGGTTTGTGAATCTGAAAATCCTTGCAGCCAAGTCTTTTATTACTAGGCAGAGGTTGTTAGTAAGTCAGTCTACATGTCTTGCTTTTATGGGCTCTTCTTCCCTTTGATGGGATATCCTCATACGCAAATTATCTAGCTGAACTACAGAGGAGTTGCACAAAGTTGGGCTTTTTCAGCACATCACTTGGAAGATTCCCAAGAATTCACTATTTGCAGTAATGTGCAATTGATCTCAAGGATGAACATCATCCTGGTGTATTAGAGAGGAGCAGCAAAATGGAGGGCGAAGAGTCCTTGAGAGGTTATCAGATATTTCCCTCAGCCCTAGGCCAGCACCAAATATACCAGCACAACACCTGGCAGGTGACAAAGGGATCAAAAAGGGTCCCTAATTCCAGCATTCTTCAGCCCCAACCTGTTGCAGCATTTGATTATGGACCAGAGCAGTCAGTCTGCTTCTGTTCAAGCCTGCACACCTCAGTCAGTCAGTTCCGCTGCTTTTCTCCCTGAGTTTTACTTTCTGCCAGGTAACTGGTGTGGGCCAAAGACCAAGGTGATTATTTTTCAACTAATGGCTGAACTTGGAGGCTCATTGTCCCTGGGCTGACATAGTCTGACCCAGCTGTGCACACAGATTATTATGGACACTGTGTTCACAGGCTTATGCTCACGTAACTTAATGTGCAAAGGGCAGCCCTTGATGAAAGGGTTTTGTCAGACTGCTTAACTAGATCTTATAATCATCACCACACCACCAGGGATCTAAGAGACTTCTGTTACCATGCTCCCTGTGCTTGTAATTTCTCAGATGAAGGCTGTGTATTGCTCATCCTTTATCAGCAGAGCTTTAGCTATTCTTAAAATTTCCAAAGTGGAATATAGAAAGGAAAATTCTTGTCAGACAGATGTTTACCACCACTGATCAATGCTGTTGCAAGGGCTAATGTCACCTGAAAGGCATCAATTAGCAGTGTTTCTGTTGCTTTCATCACAAAAGTCAGTAAAGCAGGAAATGGTATGAAACTTGAGAGAAGGATAAATGAGTCTCATTAAGAGGAGTGAGGTATGATTAAACAATGGGGTACAGTAGGGTGGGTGAAATATGAGGCCAGCACTGATCTGGGGACGACTCATCTAATTGTTATCAGTTTCCCAGCCCAAAGGAGTGGTAATTCAGAAGTTAAACATAGGTACTGAGGTATGTCATTGCAAGGCTAAAAATTAGGTTTGGAGGATTAACCACACTGATCCCTAAAAGTGAACTCAGAAGAATCCTTGAAGTGATGAGTTCATAATGAGCCTGAGGGATGACAGCTCACGATCAGTCGCGTCCGCCCCTGGTGTAAGTTGGCAGCATCTCACTGACTCCCATCGACGTGACTCTTCTGATATCAATGTGACTGAGAAAAGGCAAAAGCACAGTGAACATTTTTCTATTCCTGACTTCTGAAGACTGCAGAACTCCTTTTGATTTCAAAAGAAGCAGGACAGGGCCATTTGCTTAACTATATTAAGTTTTCCCTACCAAATGTAATGGAAATTCATGTGAAGCTCTGCTTACTGTTTTTGCCGTGCCTGAAGCTGGAAGAACATATTCCTTTCCATCCAGAGAAATGAGAGTGATACTCACTCTTCTCATAATCTCATCGAAGCATCTGCACTCGAGGCAGAAGCTAAGGTCTGAAATTGAGGCAATTTAACAAACAATGTCACTGACCTTGTGCCCAGTGCTGCTTCCAGACAAATAATTGCACCATGGCTGGGGCTTAGGTAACACACTCTTATGCAAGAGAAAGTAGCTGGGAGTCACTTTGTGTGTTTGGCCAGGGTAAGTGGCACAGCAGCCTTGACTGGATTGCACAAAGCCAAGGCAGCTTGCTTTCACCTCAAGAGCAGGAGACCTGATTTTCCTTGTCCTTGCTGCCCAGATGCATTCATGCCTGCCCACCATGGTCACCTTCCTTCCACTCCAATCCGCACCCAAGCAACTTTACCAAGCAAGTCATACATGGCTGCTCTGTGACTCCCACCAAGAGGCATCTCCTACCCAGGGACTGCAATGTACCCCGGAGATTTTAGCAGGACACAGCTGTACCATCCTACCCTTGCTTTATCAGCTGCATTTTTCAGGCCAGCTTGTGGTCTGGAGCCTTTTTTGTCCCTGTGATCTTCTTCATGGTCTAAAGACTGTCTTTCTGTGGTGAGCAGAGAATGATGTCCTGGACTGATATTTCAGTCCCTTGAGGCATTTTCCTCGCCTATTCTCCAGACTCCACCTCACCAAAATGTCAGGGCAGGGATTCTCCACTCTGCTATCTCTTCTGATTATTACACAGAAAGAAGCAGGAAGGGCATATCACCATGGAATAGTTGTGGGAGCAAGATGGAGCAGGGATCTTTATACCGGGTGCAAAACGGGGGAGAAATTGGATGGCAAAAAAAAAAATTGAGGGCAAGTCTCCCTATCATGTTGTTCCAATCTCTTTGGTTGTTGGCAAGTTATGATCAATACTAAGATGTGTCACTTGCTCTTGTTGGTCTGCTCACCCTCACATGTATAACTGCAAAAACAGACTCAATAGAAAGAAAAGTGGATTTCTGTACAGTTCCTCTAGATGGCAAGCTTTATCTGTTCTATTTATCCTATCTGTTCAAAAGTGAGTGTGTTCAGGCTCAGCTACACTGGAAAAAATTTTCTATGCTACTCGGATCACTCTGTCAGTTCTGAAGCTTCTGTAGGGAAACAAAGTTGGGAATGATGCACCAATTTCTTGAGAAATGTGTTTACTTGTGGAATATGATTTGTAAAGTAGAACAATGAAATTTTTTTTGAAAGATGGCATATTTTGCAAACATTGTTACTTCACCTAGTCATGAAGGTGTTGACCAATTTACTCCCAGAGGTGTTTTGCTGTGCTGAATGTGAGGGAAGTCTCTCTCTCTCTCTCTGTCCCAACTTTTGTAGGCATTAACACTGATCATTACTTTCACTGCTGCTAAGTCACTGAGGAATGAGTGTAAGAAATCAGAAATAGAATGAGGAAGTCAATGAAATTGCCCTCACAGCTGATCCCAATCTAGGTCCTGTGTAATTAGCAATTACACCAGTGGACTTCCTGGCATAAAATTCCTGTAAGATGGTCTTGTGTGCATTCAATATCTCAATATTAGAGAAAAGTGTTACTAAAGAACAGCTATTCCGTATCCTAGGTTGTCTTTTGAACAGCTATAAAGTAAGTGTGATGGTAGCGTTGGGACACAGAATCGTATTACAGGTTTCATGGTATTAGATTATTTACTGGGAAGCAAGATGACAAAGAATCAAGCCCAAATCTCTCTGGAAATCAGGATACAGGCCCAGCCCTTACGCTTGGCAAAACAGAGCAAGCTTCCGAAAACACTCTTGGTATTTGTGAAAACCCCAGCTGAGTGATATATCACTGGTGTAGTGGGCCTTTATATGACAGTGGTTGTTCTGCATTTTCTGTGGGCAAACGAGACAATGTCCATTGAGACCAATGCTTGTGTCCAGTGCTCTGCTGTTTGCATTGTTTCTGCATTCCCCTTGCTGAGATCCCATCTCTGTTCCTTCTCCTGTGTGAAACAGTTTGTGAATTCCTCCAGGGAGAAATCATTTCATACATTTCGCAGGTGATACTAAACATGACATCTTAGTCAGGTGTGATAAATGGAATATTTAAGCAATTTTCTTGGATTATTTTGCAATGGCCCTAATGATATATTTGAATTTTAATTTCAATTTAAGTTTGTCCTGTCTTACTTTCAGTGTATTACTTGTTATTATATCCCTCAATCTCCATTTTCTTGCCTTTCACTCTTTTAGTCATGCATCCTGTTATGCCTCTGACTAGAGCATAAGGGTGTCAGACTATGGATTTTTATTTGTTCTGTAAAATGTCTGATCACTCTTTAAGTGCTGTACAAATACATAATAATCTGGCCATAGTGCTTGCTCTGCCCTAGATGATTTGTCTCCCTTTTTCACCTCCATCCTTCAAATAATCTTGTCACAGAAATTGCCTGTAGCTTACCCAAGATGCCTTAATTTTCTTCAAGTTGGTTTTCCCACCTTGGACAAGTTGGCCTTCCCAGCCCAGAAAACATTGCTGGCATCACTTGACCTGCCTCTGGTGAGGGATTTGACAGAAACTAGAAAGCAGGCTTTGCTTTCCAGAAGAGGGATACCCAGACCTCTGTGCAGTTTTACTGGTCACACCTCAGCTGAGTCACCTGGACAGAGTTACTCACCTCTCCTCCCTGACGAGAAGCCTCTTTGGTCGCTGCCTTCTGCTGCCACGTTGCATCGCATGCTCCAGTCCCTAACAACACCTCTCCTTCTTGCCTCGAGCTCCCTGCCTTTCCCTTCCCTGGGGACAGTGCCTGCCCTAGATAATGAAGTGGCTTGTGCCTGGTTCTTGCCTAACTATTCCAGCCAGGGCACCAAGAGACCTGTTTTCCCCATTTCATCTGCTTAGGGTCGCCACACACCTCTGAGCACTTCACCATCAGACATCAACTGTCCTCCAAAATGGCAGGGGAAGTGGATTAATGTAATTCTTTCATCTTTTATTGAATCAGAGTTTTGACTGATAATGAACAGTAGAATGTGCCATGTCCTTACATGCCAGTGCATAAAATGCATGGTGACATAATACTGGCCCCTACTATCCATAAGCATGATTGAATTCTTGTATTGTCCACAACAGTTATTTCCCCCATCTTGACAAGAAAGCTCTGACAGCTAATCCGTCCTGATCTGAGCCAACAGACTTTCTTTTCTCTTGATTTTACCCCTAATATTACTGCTAAAGGAGAGGGAGAAAAAGGCTAACTGGCTCTGCTTAGAAGCAAGGACACAGCAAGCATGACCCAGTTCACATGGTGTCCCGAGGAGCCTTTTTCTTCCTCCCTGAGGACACGGCACAGCACAGCCTTCTAGAAGGTCCACAGATAACCAGCCTTCCCTTTCCCTATTGCATCTGATTTCACAGCCTTTGCATATATTTAGCATATCCCTTTGAAGTGACTCGGGTTGGTGGGAATCCCTGCCCCCTGGCTCTCGGCAGCTCGGCCTGACTGACAAATAAGGCGCTAACCCCTTCTCCCCGGCGTGAGACAGAGCCGGGCTCTGGCACCGAAGCTCCCGCAGGTCCCTCCAACGTGCTCTTGCACAAGGTGGCCTTGGTCTTACCTCATGGCAGGGAGGGATAACCAGCTCCTGAACTGCCTGCTCTCCCGCAGCATGCATTCCTTTCACCCCACTTAAAAAAATGCCCCTGGCCGACAGATAGTGCGGAACCTTCTCGTTCAAGGTCGGAATGTCCCAAAACATCCAGATAAACGCTGGAAAATCTTTATCAGATAAGTATGTGTAACTGCTGAGAAAAATGGTGATGTTACAGACGCTTATGTAGAAGAAGCTGGGAAGGAAACAGTGGTCTCTGACAATGTGCCGGCTAGGGAATTTGAGGAGAAGATATATTTCCTCATAGATTTGTGTGCGAAATATGATGTGGTTACTGTGTATTGCAGCTGAGCTTGACTCAAGCTTAAGCTCTCCTCTTCCTTCCTATTTTTTTAATACTGATACTTTGAATACACGTGTAATCGTCCGTGCCCTGACTTTTTAGGCACTTTCATTTCCTCTCTTCTTCACGCTATTCAGAAGTGGATCTGTGAGTGGTGCTTAAAAATATATCTTGTATTGTATTTTTACAGCACCTTCAAGCAAGAATCAATGGAAAGACCCCGAGGAAATAGTTTTTGGCCTGGTTTTCTAGTTGCAAAGGAGTAGGTCATGCAAATTAAACACACCACTACATCCTTTGCTTCAGGCTCTGCCCTGGGGCTGGAGCAGACCCAGAGAACTGGATCTCTCACAAGGAGCTCAGTGCGTGGAGGCTGTATTATCCTTTTGTGGGGTGCAGAAGCACTCACATACATAAGTTGTCCAGCCTGATAGGAAGAGGGAGAAACAAATTAGGAGGGCAAGTTGCAATCACCTTCTTCCTCTTCCAGTGGGCAATTAGTCTGTTACAATTTGGACTCCTGTTTTAATTTCCCTTGCATTGCTCTAACTGAAAAGCAGTTTAGGCACAGCAGAGTTAAATCTGAGCTCGTAAATGTGCAATAAATGTGCAATAGTGTGGAGGTTTGCAGTACTTCATGAGTTGGGTTCATCAACTTTTTTGATGATATTTTAAGGACATTCTATAAGTGCATGTGTATAGGTATCTTATAAGACTCCTCACAAATCAGAAATGTCTCATAATGCTGATGAAATGGAGCTTTGGAATAAAGAATTTCTTCACCTATCTCAATAACTAATGTGATAGACATCTTACCTTATCCTTCACTGCAGTACGCATCGATGGCTGTGCATCATACTTCTAAATGTGTGAGGAAGACAAGCTAAAAAATTCTGTGCCTTTGGAAAAGTCATGCTTTGCAAGTCCAGCCTATACATAATCTTCAACCGTGTTCATACTGATAGCAAATGCTGAATGTATTTCATTACCAGGAGGGCGAGACTGGCTGCCAGCAGGATGGCATTTGCAAATGATCCATCCCTAATCTGCTCTTCCAGAGCATGACCTGCATCTTGTTGCTATCTTTCCTCTTTTTCTGTGAATGATTAACTCTCAGTTCATGAGACTTTTCCAAGGAGGACCTATCCTTCAGGGTGCCTGAAGTAAGCATCAAGTGCTTTTGTCTGCTTGCGCTCAGCTTCCAGCTCCCCAGAGCAGAAGCATCCCAGATCTCATTAAAAACATCATAAATTTTAACCCAAAGTCCCAGAGACCCAGCACAATACTGTGATGGAAATCCATCAGTAATGCACTGTCACGGTCAGGTATTTTCCTGTACGCAGGGATAGGTGGGCATTACGGACAGGAGCTGACATCTAAAGGCCAGTCCAACATTCAGAGCCAAGCCAGGGCTGCCACGTATCACCAGAGCTGTGAAGGGAGGGAGAAGGCTCCACGTAAGGCTAGCCAGTGCTCATAACCCAGCCTGGGCTTCCTCTGTGAGAAGGTTTTCTAATGTAAACAGTGCTCTTTGGGTTTCAAGGACACCCTGGGGAAAATGGCTGGCTGTACAAAGGACTTCTGTTGTTGCTTGACCAGTTGGCTCACTCAGCATATTACACCTCCCCACTGCCCTTTGGCCAGAGTCATGTTGTTACGAGTATATAATTGTGTATTTAGCTCCTCTGTTAGGGCTACAATTTAAAATAATGAAGGAATCTAATTTAGATCAGTGTGCTCTCCATATGAGCTCAACTCAAAGCTATAATAAGCCAATTTATAAATGACACATATTTCCCCTAAACTCAGACAGAATGAAAAATATAAATATGAGAAGGACTGACTGCCAATGGGCTCATGAGAGCTCATTCCAAATATAGAGCTGAGCTGATCAAAAAGCATTTGCGTACAAGCAATTTGAAAGTTTCTTTATAGTTTTCACAGGAAAATTAGACCAGTTTATGAATAACTGAGTCACAGGACATTGTGATTGGCTGCTCTTTAGCAAGTGTTAGAAGTAACATGTGCTTTGCTCACAATGTTGGCAAAGTGATTTTTTTTTGTTTGCAATTTCATTTTTGAAAACTAGTCAAGCCAAGGGTTAAGAGAACCCTCTTAGACATGGGCAGAATTCTAAAGCTCTCTGAGAGTCCATTCACTAATTGAAGTTGGTGTCAGGAAGCATGTCTTAATATGACCTTCCGGAAGTTCTTTAATTTTTTCCTAATATATCAACTTTCTCCTTTCTCTCCAGCATAAACAGCAACTTTAAACGTATATCTACACATATATTATTCTTTTTTATCTCCATGACCCAGCAAAGGCAGGAAAAGAAGCTGCTGAAATTGAGCCAGGAGAAAAGGAAGCAGGCCATTCCTGGAGAAGATGCCTCTGTCTCCCTAAAAGGCATGACGCAGCAGATTGGCTACCCACAGATTAAGAAACTGTTGAAAACCTTGAAATTACTCAAATGAGGTTATTGCCTTTGGGTTACCCAAATTGCCCACAGCAGGTCAGCCCCAGCACTTCCACCCCTGCTGCCCAGGAGGTTGAGTCAGGCCCTCTACGGCCTCAAATCATCCCACTGTCTCTCATGTATTCATGGTATCAAGCCTCAGCTGTCGTCGCTCATGGTATGACGATAAAAAGCATTCTCTGGTTTCTCTCATGTTGCCTTTGCCTGAACCATTACAGCTGAGCACCACTGCCCTAATCGTGAGCATCTTTCCCCACTCTGGTCCTTGCTTCCATGAGGGGATCCCTCTCTTTCTCAGTGTTCCAGCTGAAATCACAGGAAGATTTTATTCTACTGGAAATGCTAACCTGCCTGCTGGGTGGCAAGAGGGAGAAGTTGTGCAGAAACTGAGGTGAGACTGCCCAATAAAACCAGAATACCTGCAGACAAATGGCCGTAACTGGGGTCAAATGCAAAGCCCATTCCTGACCTGAGATATTCTGCCAGAATGTCCAAAACCTTTCACAGAGATTTTGTGCCATGACAACTGATCAACTGTTGTACAAGTGCTAAATTGCTTGTGCACACTGCTATGTGACTCTCCTGAAAAAACGCATCGTAGCATCTGCTTTTTCCTGTCTGGGAACAGCAGGAGCAGGATTTTAAAAAGCAATATAATTTTTACCACATTAAAAGTGGTGCAACCCAAATAAATTAGAAACTATAAATCTTTCCACTGCCTTGGCAGGGCAGGTGAGCTTCATGCTCTCCAAGATTCACACACCTTCATGTTAATGTTTTTAATGACATATCTTTCAGGTTAAGAAGAGAAACAACTGTCATTTTTGACCCTGGGAGGAGTCCAAATGTTGTGGGTGGTGGCAGGGCATTAGGTGAGGAAAGGAAGGGAATATTTGCTGTTCTGCCTGCTCAGAAATGCGCCTCCTTGGAAGGGGCAGAGCCTGCACCACTAGAAAGAAATTTGTTTTATTTTGACTCTTTGCAAGTGCACAGAACTTCATGAATGCAGAGCACTGTAGAATTTTTTGGCAGGAGAACAAGCTAATGGGAGCAAAGGTGAGGCTCCTTGGGCATTTACCACAAATCTGGATGTACAAGTTAATTTTCTGCAGCCTTTTCCTGGAAAATAACAGCTCACAGCAGATAGAGGGGTTGCAAGGTGGCAGCAGCTATTGAAAGGAATTGGAGTATATTGTTTTGTTCTGAAACATGTGCTTGGCCATATCTGGTGTAGTTGTGCCAGTTCGGAAATAATTTAAGAAAAGAGCTTCCTTGAAAATGAAATCTAGTCCTGTAAGAAACTCTGGTATTTCAAAATAGTGGAAGATTTTTCATGGATTTAGATGATAAATTGTTTTTGTGCCTTGGTTGGCTGTTTTGTTTCTTTGTTTTTTGTTTTTTGTTTTTTTTTTTTTTACTTTGAGGTAATACATTCTCATTTGGAAACAGAATAATAACTTTAAAATATGTTTTTGATAAAGTTTGAATACTTTAGTTCTTAGCTTAACATATAGAAAAAGCTAAAATCCTGTAAGAAATTGGAACCCAGTCAATCAAAAAGCCCCCAGCCTCCACACCCCAGTCAGTTCCATGGTACTGAATTGTTTCAATTATCCTGCTCACTCTTCCCTCCATTAATATGGTCTCTTGCCCCAAGACCTTTTGTTTTAAAGAAACATATACTTTCAGAGGTGATGTATTTTGGCCATCAAAACACCCACCAACATTTTACCGAAGTAGCAACACTGAGCACTCTGAGGCCACGTCTGCATTAGCAATCAGTGCAGAGCAGGAGGAGGGGCTCTACAGAGCATGGCCAAAATCCCTTCCACAGGGATTGTTTTACTCCATGGACTGAATGCTTTTTTTGGCTGGAGTTTGATCCAATTGGTGCTCTCTCAGACCAAGGCTAAGTACAGGAATTGGGAGAGTCACTTCCCTCCTCACCTGTACTAAAATGCTAATGAATTGCAAGTACCTGAACATGAAGCTGACTCACAGCAAGAAATCCCACCTGCTTACATCATTAGCTGTTGAAAGACATTATATGCTGAGGTACCACTGACTGATGAAATAAGGTATCCAAAAAATCCTGCAAAAGGGTTGGAATTTTTGGTTAGTGGATCTCTGCTCAGAGCCAGGGTATCAGCTGTGTTATCTATTATTTTTATATCTGGTTTTGTATCACTCTAAATATAGTTAATGGAACAAATATTACTTTGGTGTAAATCACCAAGCAGGATATCTTTCCTGCAAAGCAGAAATGCACAGCACACAGTGGTAGTTCACACTCCTTTCCAAAGCCTTTCCTACACTGCACTTGGACTGCAGTGATCACTGATATTTGCATCTAATAGCAAACACAGAAAAGGAGTCCTCTTTCTCAGGGCATAAAATATATGCTAAACAAGAATAGGACCAATTTCCTGTTAATTACCTCATCTCCTTTTTTTACTCAATTACCAGTGGACCACCATTTCACTTCTGTTTTTCACACTCACTCAATTACAAGCTGTACCTGGTCCTAAGGAGCGTATCACAAAAGATCAGATTGCAAACCACAAATTATTTAAGAAATGCAATAAGAAAAAAATAGTAAACCCCCAAATAATAAAAAAGCCACAAGTAACAGAAAATTGACATTGTCAGTGTAAGAACAAGGCACTGAGAGTTATCAAAGGAAGAGTAATGAAACACTTCCATCAGCTCATGGATTAACTGATGTTATCAGTTATTTCAGTTAGAATGTATGGCTTAAAAATTATACTTTTCAAAAGGAGTAACTAACATCTCGATACAATTGTAAGAAAACACCTTGGTACAATGCATTTCAAGCTCTTCAGTGTTATATTTGTGCTTTCCTTTGGAGGCACTTTCTTCATAGGCAGAGAGGTATCTTTGTATGGATAATAAACAAGTTTGATCTGTTTTCCGGGAAATGTTAGCATCTTGTGCTGTAAGGGCATTCTATTAGCTCTGAATATTTACTGCTCACACAGATTTTTGTAAAACCATTATAAAGACCCACTAGATAATGCTTTCAATCTCCATACTGGAGTGTGTGCCTACATAAAGAACAGTCAGATTTTTAGTCATAGCATCCGTGTAGATTCATAAGATCAGGGCAGTTAACAGCAGAAATACTGAGAGGTCTACGCTGGCTTTTTATCACAGACCTCCTTTTATAAGGCACAAAGGGATGGTATCTTTTTGGTAAGCTGAAGCATAATCATAGAAGTGTATATATACATAAAGTAGTGTAAAAAATAGAGCTTTAACTTTTCTTATTTCCTTCAGATGTTACCATAAAATCAGCATGATAATTGCAAGAAACTGAATTGAAACTATTGTGTTAGTTTAAAAGTTGAAGTTAAAATGAATAGCTACGTGAATAAGTATTTCACCTTTTGGAAGTTAATGTCAGATTAAGCATTAAAATATTCTCTTTTAAACACTTACATTTACTTTGTCCAACAACCTCATCTCTACTGTGCAACATGTTTAACTTGCTACCTGAATGAAGAAAATAAAATTAGGCCTAGACTGGTTTTTTTCATTTTTATCTTTGGTTGACTCTCCTGATCTCCAGCAAACAAAGCACAGATACCAAAGAAATCGGTAGCTGAGTGGATAATAAGCTAGATGTGATCCCCTAGTGCAGAGAGCTTTTGAAAATATAAAAGAATTCTTAAAATTGTATGTCTATGCATAGCTGCAAAGACATCAATGGATACAGTACTTCAAAGTGCTAAGGTATGGAGCGTATCACACATGGATGTGAGAAATCTGGAGCCTTACCTGAAGACGAAGCATCATCTCTATGTAATGAGCATAAGTGGAGACTGATTAAATTCAACAAGCAAACCTCTAAAACTCATATTCTTGAAATACCAGTCCTGTGCAATGTTAAAAACAGTTTCTTGCTGTTGTTCTCTAAGCTGATGTGTACCAAACATGTCACTTCCTTTCATCTAAGGATAACAAATCTCTAACTGGGCACTTACCTGACTTTTGATCCTCACCCATAGTTCTCACAGTTCTTACTGAGGTGGTTAAATAGAGGATGTCCCATTGTCTTGCTGACTGACTGGGAGACGTTTTCTTTGCTGGTCTGCACGGACACATCTGACTCCCTAGCCCAGAGAGAATTGTACAGGAGTATTTCTAGCCCCTTCCTTAAGTGTAAAGCTTAATGCATCAGGAGTTTCAAATTCACTTCAACTGTTGAACATGGCACAAATAATGTAGTAGGGTTAAACCTTTAATCATAGATTGCCCAAATTTGGATTGCCTCTGCAGGGCCTATTGCTGTTCAGGATCCTTTGGTGCCCAGCTCCTTCTGCGTTAGGCCTTCATAAAATTTGGAGATGCAGTTAATAGGGACTGCTTTCTCTGTAGTGTGTGTGCAAGGGTCATGCTTGTATGCCAAAACAAAAGAAACAATGGGACTTAAAACTAGGTGAGGAAGGAGCCACACTTCTGAGACTTATAGGTGTGGAAAAGGAGCAAAATGTCACTCCGTGTCATTAAGGTGTCACACTCACTAGTGAATAACCTGGCCATGTTGACAATTTATGTGATGATAACTTGATGGTAATGACTTGTCACTGTTTTGCTGCATGAAACCATGTGGATGTCACCTGGAATTCGTCTACCTTAAGGTATTTACTAAATACAGTGAAGCTTACATATGTCCTCTGGTCAGCACATTGAAAAGAAGTCAAGAAGCTTACTCATCCAAGAAATGCAGGGTAATTAAAGCCTCCAGCTAACTCTGAGCAAACTCTTACCCCTAAATGATCAGTTTTATGATTTTTTTTAATGAATGTTTGTGGTTGCATTTTTCCCCTCCCCTTGGAATAATCCCCTTCTTTCAGTTGATGTACAAGATCATATTACGAATCTTCTGTACATTTAACACTCTCAGTGTGTCCTCTAGTTCCTGCCTATCATTTTCAGCAAAGATTGGAATTATCTACCAACCACGTGTAGTTTAACAAAGACAGGTGCTGGATTCTGCACCCAGAATGGCACAACCAAACGTACAAACTGGGAAATGAGATGATGGAGAGAAGTGCCAGGGAAAGGGACTTGGGGGTCCTGGTCAATGCAAGTTTGACCATGAGCCAGCAGTGCCCTGGCAGCCAGCAGGGCCAAGCGTGTCCTGGGGGCATCAGGCACAGCATGGCCAGCTGGGCAAGGGAGGGGATTGTCCTGCTCTGCTCTGCACTGGGGCGGCCTCACCTTGAATATTGTGTTAAGTTTTGGGT
The DNA here is from genome assembly GCA_013398055.1 of Ifrita kowaldi. Classification (NCBI taxonomy): domain Eukaryota; kingdom Metazoa; phylum Chordata; class Aves; order Passeriformes; family Cinclosomatidae; genus Ifrita; species Ifrita kowaldi. Next base: position 983,203 of record VZRS01003359.1, on the reverse strand, counting down.
GCCACAATACAAGAAAGACATTAAACCTTTAGAGAGCATCCAAAGGAGGGCAAGGAAGATGGTGAAGGACCTTGAGGGGAAGCCGAATGAGGAGAGGCTGAGGTCACTTGGTCTGTTCAGCCTGGAGGAGACTGAGGAGAGACCTCATTGCAGTTACAACTTCCTTGTGAGGGGAACAGGAGGGGCAGGCACTGATCTCTTCTGTGTAGTCACCAGTGGCAAGACTGAGGGAATGGCCTGAAGTTGTGTCAGGGCAGGTTTAGGTTGGATATCAGGAAACGGTTCTTCACCCAGAGGGTGGCTGGGCACTGGAACAGGCTCCACAGGGCAGTGGTCACAGCACCAACCTGACACAGTTCAAGAGGCATTTGGACAGCGCTCTCAGGCACATGGTGTGATTCTTGGGGTGTCATGTGCTGGGGCAGGAGTTGGACTTCAGTGATCCTTGTGGGTGCCTTCCAACTCAGGATATTCTGTGATTCTATGATCTAATCTATTTATGCTTAATTACTGTTTTCTAAAAGAACCTGCCTACATGCACTGACTAATAGGCAAGACTATCCTCTTCCTCTTGTTATTATACCTCTCTGGTTTTTCTTTCATGACAAAAATGAGTTTCAGCACTAATGGTGAGGAAGTGCCAGTTTATGCTAATTGTAGTTGAAAAATGGATTAAATTCCAGACAATCACTTAAAATTATAAGAAGAAGCATGTGCCCAACAGGGGGTTTAGCCAGCTTTGCTTTTGCCTCACCCCACACTGCTCAAGAAAGCTTCTGGTCCCTGATGTACACTCAGATGCTCCAAGAAAGAGATGGGAGCAGCTGCAAATGGGCTCTGAGGGGGGCACCTAACTGAGGATTTCCATAACCAAGGGGTCTATCGATGCCTTCTTTTCTCCAGCTATCCTCCCTTTCTGAGTTACGTTAATTGGGCTTCTTGACTCCTTTGTTTTAGGGTGATCCACAGAGATTAACTGTGGAAAAGGGTCCAAGCACAACCAGTGGTGGACACCGTTGCTCTCTACCAATTCATTATGAATGGAAACAACAAATAAAGTCCTTCCTTTTCTGTTTAATGTAGGAACATTAAAAGAGAACTTATTATGTATTGCCCTTATTTGTCATTATAAAGAGTTCCAGGGCTGATACATGACTATCTACCTCTTCCTACCTTTTTCAGCAAGAACAATCTTTACCTCTGGATTATGACATTTTGACTTTAACATGGAGCTCTCACAGCTTCCATCTGACTTTATTTCATCCATACTGGAGCAGTATGAGTAACTACTGGCAAAACAAACAGCTACAGACCTGAGCAAATCGAATCTTCAAGTGATGAAGCCAGTCAGTGGGGCTGTGAGGGGAACTGCTGCAAGAGGGAGTGTACAGCAGAAGCAAACACAGGCATCAGCCCTCTTGGCTCATCAGCCCTCTTGGCTCACCAGCCAAACACTCACACCACGGCATAACCAAATATGGAGAGAAGAAAAGTTGGAAAGAGAACTTAATACTTAAAAAAATGTTCTACCGGATTGTGCCCCTCCTCAACAGGCAGGACTTGGCAGTGGAACAGCCCACAGATTTAACTGGAAATCTGTGTGTGCTGGCAGCAATTTATTGCTGGATTCATTATTCTGCATGATTTTGCCCTTGCAATTACTAGAACTGCCTCCTTTTTCCCTTATGCAGTTTTTTGTTTGCCTGTTTTAAGTCTGAGGTTTGAATCTGTTCACATGTCCTCTGTTTAAACACATCCCTTCTGCCTTCAGGTGTGTTTGTTGATCCCTTGAGCTGAAGCTAGGAAAAAAAAAAAAAAAGTAGTGCTGGATAACAACACATTGCATCACCCTCACAGAGAGTGAGAAAGCACATCACTTCCTCTTAACCTTTTGTCTCTGGAGCCCTTCAGGTTTCTGCAGCAGCTTAGCAGGCTGACTTCATTCTCATGGTCCTTTCAGCCTGATGGTATTTGCTCATTTATCTACAGGAATTGGAAGTTTAGGAGGAAAAACTTTGATAGTAGTGTTGAATGGGCTGGTATTTACAGCTGCATTCCTTGAAATTACTCCAGATGAAGTAGCCCGTGTACCAAGTTCTCTTACCCCTCTTTGCTCTTCAGAAATCTGCTTTGTATCTGACAGCAAATACGTATCACACATGAATTATCCTGCCAGTGGATGCTTGAATTAGATTTTGTCTGAAAGTTTGTGATGGCATTTGGTTTGTGATCTTGAGAAATCAAAATACTGAGTTGCTGTTTCATTTAAACTAAAAAAAAAAAAGAACCAACCAAAAAAAACCTTAACAAAATAAAATTTAACAGTTTAATATCATGCTCAGACATTCTTGTTTCAGGATAAAATTCAGGTGCTCTGTGCAGGTCCCCTAATTTTACTCCTAGGCAGTGACATGTTCTGCACTGCCATTGCTGTGCATTGCTTTGTGTTTCCTCTTGCTTTCATGGTCCCAGCACCATCCTGGAGTCTGCAGGGCACAGCTTAGTGGAAACTGTTCTTCCTCTTCTTTGAGAAAATAAATAGAAAAGTGCAGCTAGAAAAACAAATGCAACGTATTTGGTTTTGTGCAGAATCTGGAAAGCAGAATTCATCTTAGTAAATGTAGAAATTCACCTCAGAGCTGGTCATGGGGCAGTCCCTTTTACAGACAACAGAGAACTAATCAGTGCACAAAGGGAGCTAGGGTATCACTCACCTTCTCCTGAAGGACATTTCTGGAACAGCTCACACGACTTATGCCCTCAGTGTGCCTGCTTCTCTCCATGGCTGCAGAGACAGCCTGGGCTGACCCCCTCACACACAGGGATCTACACCACAGGTGTCTGGAGCTCAGTACAGCCTCTCCTCTAAACATGCAGGTGGAACAGGACAACACTTCCTAACACTCCGTTACACGCAGCGGCTCCGGGCCCAGTGTGTGCTGTGCCTCCCACCTGCACGCAGCTGCCGTGGATGTGTGCTCCCCTAATGCCATGCTTGCCGTCCCTGTGTTTCACAACCTCTCGGCTCACTGCTTCCAGGGCAAGGCAGCAGTTTCAGCACAGTTTCTCACCAAGTGAGCTTCATCTCTTCCAAAGAGAACTCTGGCTCCCTTTCCTCCTCTTGTCCCAGTCCTGTAACCTGTGCAGCAATACCTGAAAGCCTTTTTCAAACAAACACTAGTCTACTGAATTAATCATTGTGAGGTTCTTCAGTTAGAACAGAAAGACAAAGGTTACCCAAATGGTCTGGATAACACTATAACACACCTCTCTGCACCAATGTATTCAGGACTTTATTTTCACATAGCACTGGCTAACAGAGTTATTACCTGTAGTGGAAAATCTGCGCTGTTTAAAGCAACAATTGCTTAAACCCGTTCCATTGAATGCCAGTTAGGGTCCACCCTCAGACTTTTGGCCTATTTCCAAATCAGCCTCGAATTGACCAACCTTTGGTCAGTTCCACGGAAAGTTAATGACACATAATTGTAGGTTACAGCAGGATCTTGAGGTGAGGACAAATGTAGCACTATAATGCAGCAGATGAGAGCATGACTTGGTTATTTTGTCACTTCGGTGACAGAAGTGGAGACAAGCATCAATTGCCCAGTTACTATAAACCTGCACTGTTTGTTTGTTTTTGGTTTTTTTCCAGACAATGATTATAATTATAGATACGAGCTTCTTGGGAGATCAAGGACAGCAATTATGGGATGTTTGTCATTTGAGCACTCATTGCAGTAACTGACATACAAACGTATGCTTCATTTTGAGTGTTTGGAGTCTGTCCAAAGACATGGATGGCCAACACCACTTCATACTCTTAATTTCATGATTGCAACAGAATGCTACTGCATGTAAACTTGCCTCTTCCTGGTGTTTTGGCTAAAGTTGACAATAGTGGTTCACTTAACTTATTAGAAGGTTTTCAGATTTTTAGGATTTGATGTTTATTAAATGCATTTGCTCATCCAAGTGTTACCTGAAACAAACAGCACAACTTCAATTGATAATTTTCACTTCTGTGAAATCAACTCACACTGTGCCTTTTATTTCCAAAGACTGGGGAACCGTTTTAATTCCTTAGCTGTTCCATTCACAGGCAGAATTACACAGAGAGGAAAAAAAATTAAAGTATTGCTTGTGCAATTTTTATACTATCTCTCTACAGAGCTTTTCCTTTTTTTATAACAGTTCTTTCCACTGAAATTCAAATCAGACTGTGCTTATCTGATGCCCAATATGAGTTTGATAATGTGCTTCATTTGAGAATGTGATTGTTGAGAAGACACTTACTGCAACTATATGTATTCAGACAATACAAATGAATACACACTCTTCTGCAAACGCACTTCCAAGAGTTTCTGAACTTGAAGCTCTAAGTGATTCACCCCATACTTGGAATTGTCAGTGCAGTAACCTTAGGACATCCTAGAACACGACTCTGAAGTTAGTGGATTATGGAGTAAGAAGCAAGTAGGTTATGCATTTATTATATGCATTATTATCCTGGTCTATAATAATGCTGGCTGGCCATGTTAAGTCATGTAGAGAATTATGCTTCAAGAGTCAGGTAAGCTTTCAGAATGTGTCAGTATTAATGTGCAATCAGGAGGCACCTCACAAAAAGCTATTTCTCCACATCCACTTATCTTCAGTTCAATGTTGCCCAGCTTAATCTCTAGGCTATCATCCATGTTAAAGATATTAGTCTAAGCAGGACAGTGGATAAATAAATATCTATTGAGAAATGTCCTACAGAAAGAGGATGCAGAGAGAAAAAGCAGTCACTTCCCTTCTTCACAGACCACACAAACAATGTAATTCCTGAAAGCTTTTGCAAATTTGTTTTACTTTTCAAGTTTATATGAGTCCTCAGTGTATCACCTCAAGAAAGTTGCCATCATTTGAGATGCCTTCAGTCTCACAGTGAAAGTACATGGATTATGGCAGCGGAAGCAGAGGCACACAGCCTTCTTCTCACAGCCCAGCTACTGATGTCTTCCCAAGTAGAGCAGGAGAATTATTTGTTCAAACTTCAAGGGAAAATTAGTTCACTGTTGTGCCCTTTACAATCCTCTTCATTGAGGAAGGCTCCTCTATGAGCAACACTGCAGAAGTGGATGAATACATGCACAGAACCACAAAATGGTTTGGGCTGGAAGAGACCTTTAAAGATCATCTAATCCAAGCCCTCTGCCATGGGCAGGCAAATTTTTCACTAGACCACATTCCTTAAAGTACTGACCAGTCTGACCGTGGACACTTACATGGAGCATCCACACTTGATGGAGCATCCACAACTTCTCTGGGTGCCTCCTTCATTTTGTTCACTGAAGTATTAAAAGAAGTACAAGGCTCCCATATGAGTGAATTCAACCTGTGGAAAAAAGAACTTTGCATCAATCTGTTCAATCTTACCTGCACATGAATAAACCGAAGCAAAACCGATCTTTGTAAGCTTTGTTGAGCTTCAGTTTTCAAAGAGAGAGAAAGAAAATGAAGGTGAGGATTTAGACCTATTGAGTATAATGTAAGTACTCACAGGCTGTAAAATGAGAGATTTTATTAACCTAGGTGAAAGAAAAGCAGGAAATTGCCATATTATATCATTTTCCACTGAGGAACCTCTGGTGGACTTGCTATTTCCAGGAGGGCGTATTGTTCCTAGAAGTGAGAATTGATTTAGATTTTTCTGTCATCGTTCCACTGTGAAAACAGAATCTGAGCTTTTGCCAAATTCTGTAGGAGTATCTCTTTTTAAAAATCATTATTACAATAAGGTCAAGTTCTTCTTAAAACAAAACACTTTATATGCGTAAAATCTCACATGCTTGGTGTTTATTGTCTGCCACATCCCAATATTTTACAAGGGTACAATAATGATAGCTTCATCTTTCATGCTGCATTTTGTAAAGAGATTTCAAAGCATTTCCCAAAGAAAGTGAACTGTAATTATGCACGTGGTAAAGATGGGGAGACAGAAACACCAAGAGGTAAAGCAATTTGCCCAAGGTGACAGGACAAATTAGAGACAGAGTCAGGCATAAATCCCATGTCTCCTCTTTTTGCTTCCTTGCTAACCACAGCCTCACTTGGAGATGGTATCACCAGCTTGTAAAAGCAGTAGGGAACTGCTGTAGGAGTACTACAAGATGCACCCTGATGTGAAGCTGATACAGAGTCAGACTCAGGGTCCACCTGCAATCCTTCTTGGTCGCAGGGGTTACAGGTAAATGGTAACTGAGCTGAGCTGAGAGGGGCTTACAGTGCTGGGGTCTCCTCACTGAACCTTGGGTGGGTAGGCAGGGGCTGCTGAAAGGCAGAGCAACCTCCATGGCTGCTGCATGGAGGAATCCTCCCTGCAAGCACTGAGGAACTAATAACCTCCCCTTCCTGGGGATGCGTTCCTCAGAAATCAGGCCCACACAATTTTTCCCCTTCAGCAGCAGTCAGGGTGGCTGATCATGGAGACAGAGGCTTCCGTAGAGCGATGTGGAGCTGCTTTGTCCCACAGGACATGGTGCCTTGGAGAGATGCAGAGGCAGCCCTCACCACCTCATTGCACAGCAGAAGGATTCCTGCTCTCCTACAGCACAGAAGCATCCGAACTCTACCGCTATTTGTGGTTTATTTGGCACGTTAAGATTGATTTGAAATTATTTCCTGTGTATTCACAAACCAAGCAAGTAGTTTCCCTTTAAAGTGCACCAGCTGTGACATTGGGCAGGTTCTATAATTTCAAATGAGGCGCTAAGAGACTACTCCTTTCAACAGCTTTTTTTTAATGAGGGTGGGTACCTGTTGCAATGAATCAATTAAAACTCTTCTGACACACAAGTTGTGTGTTGCCAGACTCGTTTCACAGGTTTCTCAGGAGGGAGGATAACATGTGACAGCACACAGAAGCCAAGAGTACTGGAGAAGATCAGAAGCCTGCATGAGTGAGCTTAGCTTTCCAAAATTTTTTCTTAAAACGCTATTCCAAGGACCACTGAACTCTGCAACAGACAGCACCATGGTGGAGCAAGAGATGCTGCTGTCGTGTGCTTATCCTCAAGAAAAGTGTAAGTGACCAAATACGATTTTGTATAAGAAATGAAAACAGGACACTGGAGGAAGGAAATGAAAGGAATTATCTAGGTTGTATAATTGAAAAGACTGAGGGAGTAGAGGGGAAATGCTAAAATAAGGAAATAAGGAAGCTATTAACTTTATATTGTAGGCATGCAATTGAAATACGATTAGCGTACTTGCAAGCAAAAGAAAGGATGCACAACTCTGATATAAAAGCTTCTTGAAGAAACTTTAATCTTTGACTTTCTGCTTGTATTTGCAAAGTGCTGTGGCGTGGAGCTGCTTGCGTGGTAGACAATGTGAACAATGAGCTTTGATTTAGTCACTTAAGGAGCAAACTGGAGCACAAAGAAAGCATTTTCAAGAAAGACATGGTGTGATTAAACCAATGGTTTAGGGTTTTTTAACAATGCAATGCCTCTTTTTCCTAAGACACCAGCACGCTTTCTGATATTTTGTCCAAAAGTCAGCTGAGATTAGGGTGCAGTGGGAATATACCCAAATCCATCCCTCCTTCCTGAAAGCACACTGTCACAGAACTTCTTTGCAAACCACAAATTTTGTTTTTATTACCAGAAAATATAATACAGGCAACAAACCAAATAAAATCTGTTCATACTGGCTTTTAAAAAGCCTGCGAATGTTTCAAAAGACTAGCAAAAAAACCAAGTCAGATTTCCAGCGTGCCAAAGACAAGTATGACAGAAAGGTAGAAATGTAGCTGACTACAATGAAGTCAGGTAACTAAGTCTGGACTGGACATGTCTGAACGAAATATTAAGCAAATGTAGAAATGGAACTGGTATGTCCTGAAGCCACTTCTGTGCACTGCCAGAAAAAAGTTCAGCGCAAAAAAAACCCCTTCTGCCTTTCAGCTCAAGAAATAATGCTTTTTGAATGTCCTAGCTTGCTATGGCAAATTCATGAGGATGTTATTTAAAACTTACTCCAGATTGAAGGATTGCCCTTGTCGTGTGTGTAAAAATATCACTTTGTACAGAGCTTTGTGTTCGTTATCGGGGTGTCAGCAAAGATGTAGTTTACCTGTGGAGAGATGTTTTCAGTTTTGCCTTGTTTTCCACTCCCTACTTTGTATATGCAAAAGGCAAGAGAGATAAAAATCATCCTTACCACAGTGTCCTGTTGAGCTGACTTAGAAGCTCATAACCAACGGGCTGCAACAGAGCTTAAATGAAACCTGGAGTTAAAATATCTGTGCTATTAAAAAAACCCAACCAAACCATACTTTCCTTTCTGCTGCCTAGTGTCCTACTAAAGGTTTTTAAAAAGCAGGATGACAATACTTTATTTTTAGCTTTGCTGTAACCTCAGCAATTTAAGTGATAGGTTTTCTTCTTTCTGTTGTTTGCTTTAATGTTAAATAGAAAATGGGAATCATTGGGGGTTAAAATCATCCAATTGTCTTTTATGGAAGACATAAAAGGTCACTGGACCTCTCGAATTGCTCAGTTTTGTGTATGAAATTTAACTTCTTACTGCGTGTCATTGTATTTGCGTGTGTGTGTGAGAGAGATTTCTCAGTCTCAGTTTGGCTGTCAAATTCACAGGAATGTGACATGCGGAACTGTAGGGGCTGAAAGAATTGTATAGAGAAATCAAATCAAGCCCAAAGGAACTAAATCCACAGGAGGCAGGAAGCCATGTAATACCTCAGGATGGATGAGCTGGGTCCACTAATTACACCTTCTGGTGGCATGAATCAGCAGTGACCCCCCTGAAGCCAATTGAGTTACCCCATGGGCTTAAAGAATGGACTATGTGGAGGACCAGCCTCACTGCATTTACAGTATTAGGCTTTTGACCAGAACAGGTAGGGTGTGTATCTGACATGTTAAAAGACCAATAGAGCACTGAATGGGTCCATTCTAGCTGTAAAGGGTCAAATTATGCCTCAGGGGGTGATGCTTTTCAGCTCAAAACAAAGGAGTTTCTTGGATTGACCCAGGAGGCCAACCCCCTTTAGATTTTTGCTGATAAATAAATACAAAAATCTTTCAAGAAATTTTTTCTGCTAAGCAAAATGAGCATGGTACATCTTTGGAAGTCTGCACCTACTTGTTGGGAGCTGTTGGTTTGCTACCTGTTGCTGTGTGAAGTCAACAAGAAACTCAAAACTTAATGCCTGGACCAAAGGTCTAGCTATCTGTTGCGACTCATTTCCACGTGCCTTCAGCTCAATATCATTTGTCCCCCTAAAAGTCTTTCAAGGAAAAACTAAGGTGTTTGTGGTTTAGGGGCATGTTTTTCATAGAACCGTGATGGTCTCGTGCTGTAGTGCCAGGTTATTCAGTCTAAAGGCAAATACTTTCTCTTCCCTTGTGAATATGGCCTGATTTTTTGGTGGTCTGTAGCCCTATTTCACCAGGTTTTTGTAGCAAACTTTGTTGAAGCCATTAGAAATTCTCTTGGTAGAGGGAGCTTTCATAGGAAAAAATAGTAAATTTGCCGTTATAATTAATTTTACTCCTCTTACAAAGCAAAAAGGGTATCAAATATGTAGTTCCACCTAGAAAGCGATAAACAGACTTCTAAACTATGTGATATAGTCCTAGGTATTCCCAAATATCTGCTTTCAGATGTAAATTTTCAAGGGAAATAACAGAAACTATCTTTTTGCACTTTTCCCTTTGTGTTATTAGTTATTTTAATAACTAATAAACTTCCTTCTGCTTCAGATTTTTTTCATGTATTTTGAATATTTTATGTTAGGCTTCTTCTTTAGCTAATATTTGCACATTTCCAAAGCCCAAATATAGATTTTTTTTTTCTTTTTTTTTAAATCTAGAAGAGCATATGACAAAAATATAGTGGTCTAAACTTTTAAATAAAACCCCAAAAAAACAACCAACCAACCAAAAAACCAAACCAAAAGAAACAAAAACTCCTCAAAAAACAGACAAAAAACCCTCAAAAAACCCCAATATCTTTGTGCCTGTACTTTAATTTTCTGTCACACAGTTAATAGCTCCTTTTTTTTTTCAATTATTCCAAAAGCAAATCACCTTTATGTTAAAACCAAACAAAGATATTTCAACCAAAAATTATTTATGTTTGGGGCAAGGGTTGGTGGTTTTTGTTTGTTTGCTTGTTTTGGTGACTGTTTCTCAGCTATGAAATGTCAAACACACTTTCAGGATGGCTTACTTGGATTTCAGATTTGACAAAAACATTGTAAAATTAATGTATTTCATTCTTGCTGTCTAAGACCAGCACTGTGGTATTATGTGTGTGCTAATGAGAAGATGTGGGAGATATCTGTTCTCTCTATCTGTCTTGAGAAGACAAAAATATGGTGGTTGCCTAGGAGGAGTATTTAAAAAGTCTTTATCTGAAACAGTTTTCCCAGACACTTGCTCATTCTCAGTCTCATTTTTTTTATTTCCATTTTTTTAAACTTTCAAATCTAAATTTTTTGTTTGATCATGTCAGAATGCATTCTTTTAGACTTAGACTTTTAAATGAATGTTCATCCTCAAAGCAGGGTGATTCCCTGTTAACAATATCATTTTTGTAATCACTTCTCAAATTTGCCAGTAAAGACTTCTTTTCTTTTTTCTTGTTTGGATTGTGGATTAACACATTAAATCATGTCAGACTAAGAACTGGTCTTAGGTGGATCACAAGAAAAACAGCCCTAGTTATCTCCTGATGAACAGCTACCTTTTTAAAACCTAGAAGAGAATCAATTTCTAATCCATCCAGCACGCTCTGTAAGTTCCAGTAAATGCACATTTTAAATCAAGATGTCACGCACAGTTAAATTGCATGTCTTGGAGAAATCAAAATATACTATTCCAATACAGATACAGTTCTTGAACAGACCTGTCATACTGTCAAAACAAAAGATTTATTTCTGGAAATCTGTTTTCCAGGGAGCTGTGCTGCCTGTCAGCTTTTTTGGCTCTGATTTTTTGATATCTTGCCAAATTAACACATCAGTGTATGTCAATCCAATCTATAGCTGCAGTCAGCTAATAGCAAATGAAGTCTGTATCACTCCTGACTGTCTCTGAAAATCAGAAATGTCGTAAGGCAGAAAAATAAACTGAAAACAAGACAAAAGTAATACACATGCTATTTACATGCTTCTCCACTCAGAGCCACACTGAAAGATACTTCCATGTGAATTCCTCTGTGTTGACTTATCTTTGGAAGAAGGGCTTATGCAATGCAAGGGTGGAGCCCAGGCAGATATACAAGAAGGACAAATGCCTATCAAAGGTTACAGAGAAGTATATTCGGGGAAACAGTTTAAGCTATGTTCCTTCTGCGTAGACTGGGCACTAAAAGGTTTCTCTGCATAAAGTTGGTGTAACCAATGCTGACTACTCATTTTGCACAGGTTACCTTAGTTGTCCCATAAAAATGCCCGGCTTAGCTGGAAAAGGAGACGGAGCAAACACCCGGACTCTGCAGGCTCCTCCAGGGGCCTGGCAGCTGCATAAAGGCTGCTCAGGAACCCGGAGGATGCAGGGACTTTGCCCACACAGCATCCCTGTGTTTAATGTTTTGCTGTTTGTGCTGCTGTGGTAACGCAGGTGGGAATGCTACCAGCAGCTGGAGGCGTCTAGCTCCCCGTGCAGGAAGATGGGCTCTGAGGGACAGTGGGCAGCTGGCCTAGGCTAACTGAGCAAGAGAGGGAAACAATGTTTAGAGAGAAAGCAGCAGAAGGAAATTTAAAAGGGACTCAGAGCACATCTGCGGTATCGCTCAGCATACAGGTCCCATCTCAAAGGCATCATGCACACATCTACAGCCCACCGTACTCCTGGGTCTGGGAAGGTTTCTGACTCTCTTGAGATTTTTTTGCTTCAATCACCTCTGCGAGGTTTCTGCTGTACTGGGTTTCCAAGGCTCTACTGCATTGGCCACATAAAGCTGTTGGTAGTCAGGGGTCTATTTGTATTTCTCACAATACCATAGCATAACCTTGCCTATGAAAAATAAAACAAAAAACAAACCAAAAAAAAACCCAAAACAAAAAAAAAAGCCTAACCCAAAAAAACCACCAATCAAAAAAAAAACCAAAACAAAACAAAACCCCAAACCAAACAACAAAACATAATGAAAACACAAAACCAAACCAAAACAAGAAAACCCTCACAAACCAATCCTGCTGTCGTATTTTTTGCCCCGTTATGCTGTCAAAGTTGTAATGAGGTAACTGAGAACAAAATTTTGCATGGTGTTTCCCTCAGAGGGATGGAGTTTGGAGCACTGCAGCCTGCAGGAGACTCTATCCCTTGCTGCTCATTTAAAAGGAGAGAGGTGTCAAACCCATTTTGATGGCATTTTCCTGACCTGGGACTTGGCCCAGCTGAGACATTTAAGACTAAAATCCCGACAAATCTGGTGGTGATTAAGTTCAAAAACTTATTTGCTCTTCAGTTTACTAAGATCTTGAAGCTGTACATTTCCTGAGCTGTCCCAGTCTTAGTGGAGTTGAGTGAGTAATTCAAGGGTCACTTTGTACATATCTCTAACTAAGACTATCGTAGGGAAAATTGATCCCACAAGTGCACTCTAAGCATACTTAGCTTTCAGGGACATATTTCTCACCTTATTATGTGCAGTGACTCTTGCTTTTTCTGCTGAAATACAAAATTCCTCTCCTGTGCCTGAGCACTACATTGTAGACTGAGTATTTACTTCAGAGGACTGGGAGATTTTTATTCCCCATTTGAATAGGGAATGTTCAAATCTCTTCAGTCTCTTGAGAGAAAGCCATGGCAAGCTACTCTGGCACCAGGCAGTCCCACTTCAACCACGCCACCTGCCTGGTGCTGGTTACTCACTCCACGCAGAGCTGGACAGGCCTGAGTTTTAGTTTCCCTGCTGCGACTTCTTTTTCTTGTCATTCGCATTCAGCCACTGGTGGATAAAACACAGAAAACCAGGCAGAGACAAGGGCCAGAAATCTGGCTGCTCTCATGCCAGGTGAGTGCTCTGAGCATGAGGAGACATGACTTGGTAGCTTAATATGCTCTTTCTCTTTATGGACTAGTGTATCTTGAAATGTTTCCTGCACAGTTGCAGATGGAGGATGAGGAGCACATCCCCCCAGCCCACTCACACTGACCTACTTTAGAGCTGCTAATGGCATCTGCTGGGCAGGGAGGAGGGTGGGCAGGAAATGAAGCCCCCTTCCCACGCACGCTGTGCAGCCAAAGCAGGGAACCAAGCTTAGGACATCCAATCCCCAGGTCACTGCTTTAGCATCGGGGTCTTCTATGATTGTGTGGCAACTGTGGCAAAGAGGGAACATTAAAAAGCATAAGGCCTGCACCATTCTTGGAAGGGAAGGAGAAAAAAAGAAAAAGGAACATAAATAAAGGGTGGGAAAAGCCCACAGAGTTGTATTTTGGAAGGGATCCAGTTTGCAGATCCCAACAAAATGCAAGTATCTCCTTGCAGGTCTGACAGGTGGGTTTTAAGGTTTCTCTTCCCACCCAACCACCTTTATTGGCTAGGTGTAAGCAGGTACATGCTAAGCTGCTTGGGGCTGTTACTGCAAGCACCTAACACTCTTTGTGCACTTTACAGATCTATTGCTCAGGATTCAGACTCTGCTCAAAGGCCTGAGATCTTAAATACGAGGTATTACATCAACTTAACGCTGAGTCACCTAAGCCCTTTGTTCAATCTGGCCCCAGTGCATTTTTCAGGCTTATTTGCAGAGCAGCAGCTATTATTACCAGCAGTAACTGGGTTAATAACAGGGCCTCCAAGAGAGAAAGCAATTTGTAACACCTGTGATGCTTTGACTGAAACATGTTCATTGTCCCTGTTCCCAGTTATGTAATAGGGAGAACAATATCAAAAAAATACTTTTTGCAGAAACCTCTAAGGTACCTGCTGCCTGTATATGGCCACTGTATCCTGTTTGCTCAGATTTACATGGTTCCAGTTGCCTGGAACATCCTCAGCAGAATGGCCCTTGAGTTTTGGTAACTGGACATGCATTAAAAAAGTAAATACAACAAATACACAAAAAAACCCCAACAAAACACTAAAAAAACCTAAAAAACAAAACAAACAAAAAACCCCCAACAACAACAAAACCCAGACAAAAAGACGTTTATCTTCACTGTGGACAAACAGTTGTTGCACACTTGAAGTCTGACAGATGTGGTTTTCTGGCAAGCGGATGAGAAAAAAGCAATATCTTGAATCATGTTAAGGGGAAGGGTGAGGCTTTTCTTCTTCAGCTTGAGAGAAAAAGATTTGAAAACTTTCAAAGTTGTTCTTAGCAGCTCTACACGCAACATATGCTCCTTCCTGAGCTTTTGACCGTTCGCAATGTGGGACTCTGCCAAATGAAAGTTAAACAAAAGCTACCCTTACAAAAATATTTAGGAAGCCCTGTTTTAGAAGTGAGTGCACATGTTGGCTGTGACTCAGAGCACACCCACACACTGGGTAGATAGATTAGCATCTAAACCACTAGGCAAGCTCCAATTCTTGCTCAGAAGGTCAAAAAAGCCTGGGAAATGTCCATTGCTCCCTTTCTCCTCAGAACAATTATTTTTTTCCAGATTACAAAGTCATTTTGGATGGCACTGCAGCAGTGATGTCAACTGATTTATTGTCATAAACAATTGTATTCCAAGTCGGGAACCAATTTTGTCATTTCTGGACAAAAAAGAATAAAGTAGAGATAAAAAAAAAGAAAAAGGAAAAAAACCCAACACTCCAAAAGCCAAACCGTTTCCTTTAGATTGGTTTCTTTTAACATTTGTTGTTGCTGCACAGAAACCAACATACAATATTTGCTAGGGAGGCACAGAGATAAAAAAGAGAGATGAAAGTCCTTGATATTATGTTTTGTCCTTGATAATATGTTTTGTCCAGAACTGGAAAAGGTCAAATCTGCTGAAGTTTGCTTTATTATTTTTTTTTTAAATTTGGTGTTGTATTATGAGCTCACAACAGCTCAAAATACCGAGACTGCCATATGCATTTCACTTGGCTTCCACGTACGGTAGCTGGCCTGTTTCCAAGACACCTGTGACTGAAGTCCCTGCAGCTCCTTTGGTGTTGTTAGGAAGGTAATGGATACCCACCTTCCCTGCCCTGCTTCCCACACTGAGGAGACACAGGGAAAAAGCTGGGCTAGAGCTAATCGCACTAGGAGCCTTTATTAGGCTAGAAATTAAATTGTCCTGAAATTTGAGGTACCTCCTAACCAGGAGAGAAAAATAGGCTATCAATAAAACTTTTCCATACTGATGCATGTTTTATGGGTTGTGGCTAATAGGCTTTTAATGTAGCACTAGAAGTTGTGGCTTGTCCTGAAAACCAAGGTTTAGTCTGTTCTAGAAATCTCAGACATTCATACAACCTAAAACATGAATAAGAATATTTGTGAAATCGAAGTAAAGCAAATAAAACTCAAAGATGAAAATATGTAAACGAGACCGAGGCAGAAGTCAGAACTAAAAACACTTTACAGATTTCCAGCCACGGTATCATATCAAAATCTGATTGCAAGGGGAAGCTGGCTAGTTAGGTAATTCTTGTGACATCAGGCATTCTAAGATAGCTCCAGGTTTTTTCTTGGTGCTTCATTCTGTACTTTTACTGTTGTGGCTGAGATAATGAGGAGGCAAATAATATATGGTGGGCATGGAGAGTAACAGCAGAGTCTGAGTGGAAAAAAACACTTTTTCCTTTTTTCTTTTTAGTGATAATGGAGAAAAAGGGTCAGAAAAGCACAATGATGTGAGTTTCAGTAACACAGAAACAGCCTGGAGGTATATTCACTATTGCAGACTTGCTGTGGAGGAAATACAGCAGATCTACAGGTTGTATGGCCATTATTAATATTTCAGTCATACAGGCAAAACAGTGATTAGTTAAATCTTTATTAGTAGTTAATCCCCTTCAAAACCAGGGGCGGAAATACTAACTCATCTTGATGGCTTGTGGTTTGGATTTCTTTTCCCCCAGTGTGGCTTTTCACTGAGCTGCCTGTTGTTCTCATTATTCAGAGACAAATGGCCTTATGGTCCCCCTAGAGAATCCTTTCCCAATGTTAAAACCAGCAGGAATGAGAAAGAGGAAAAATAAATGGCAGGAACAAGATGGCTTTTCTATTTTCATTCCTCCCACTGGTGCTGTGTCAGCAGTAGTCCAAGAAGTGTCTAGAACCAGCACTCAGTAAAACCTGCTTTTCTTCTGCATTCGCAGTGCCATTTCAACAAGTTAGATCTTGTTCCCCCATCCAGAGTAACCATCATGTGTTCAACAGAGAGGGTGCTCTTGCCAAAACATTTTTCTTATCAGGATTGTTCTTTTGCAAGATGAAATATCAAAGACTCTGGATGATTAATCTTTTGAACTTTGCCTGTTAATAAATGCAGAATTCTCTCTGACCTCAGAAATGTTTTCCAATAACTCCTTTTCTTTGAGTGGAAGTTTTGAAGCTTATCAGAACTATTTGGGACACTATTCTTACTTGGATTTTTCTTCTTTATTAAAAAAAAAAAAGAGAACAACCACCTTTCATTAAGAATATTTTTCATTTTCATTCAATTTTATTTTACTTATTAAGTTAAAGAGGGCATGCCTTTTCCTCCCACCACAGTGCTGTAAGAAGGAGTAAGCCAACCATCCTACAAGCAGTTCGTACCCAGAGAAAACAATACTGGGCAATTTTGCTAGGCTTCACTAAAGAGAAATTATCCAGGGGGAAGAAAAAAAGCGTATTGCTGTAGGAAGGTGCTGTCCTAACCATGGAGATCACCCTCAGGAGCAGTGAGGGACCCCTGCTTCTCTGGAGCTGCAGCATTCCCCAGGCGTGCTGAGTGACAGCCACCATGGTCATGACACAGGACAGGCTGGCAGCACCTGCGTCCCTCTTGTTTTGTAACTATCTGAGATGACAGGAAGCTATTGACCATTAAGTCTGTTTAATAGCTAGTAGTCATGGCTTCTGTGACAGAAAAGCCCATGGAAACTGGGGTTCTGCTCTGCCATTTTGGATTTTGCCTGCAGCATTTGTTTGTATGTTGAGAGAGGGTTCAGGCAAGCTGTCTTCCTTCCACACCTCGGTACCATAGTTTGCAGCTTTTCCTTGCTGCTTCCACATTCGCTTTTTCTTCCTTTGCAACACCAGCTTCGCCTCACTGATGGTCAGAGAGGGCTCTGCTCCTTACCATGAGAGGAGAAGACCTTGGACGAGCCAGCTATATAGATATCTACCCTCCCCCCGGGGAGGCCAGAAGGGTGGAATGCTGTATTGGGTTTGCGTGGTGAGATTTTGGTAGCTGGAGACAGAGCTACAGGCAGGGATTCTGTGAGAAGTTGCTAGAAACTTCCCCCGTGTTTGATGGAGCCAGTGCTGGCTGGCTCCAAAATGGACCTGCTGCTGGCCAAGGCTGAGCCCATCAGCAACGGTGGCAGGACTTCTGGGATAACATATTTAAGAAGGGGGAAAACTTGATACACAAAAGCAAGAGAGAGGAGTTGAGAACATGTGAGAAGAACAGCCCTGAAGACCTCAGGTCAGTGGAGAAGGAGGGGCAGGAGGTGCTCCAGGCACTGGAGCCGAGATTCCCCTGCAGCCCATGGTGCAGACCATGGTGAGGCAGCTGTGCCCCTGCAGCCCGTGGTGGAGCACAGATCCGCCTGAAGCGCATGGACGACCCCACACCAGAGCAGGTGGATGTAACTAAACNGTTAAATCTTTATTAGTAGTTAATCCCCTTCAAAACCAGGGGCGGAAATACTAACTCATCTTGATGGCTTGTGGTTTGGATTTCTTTTCCCCCAGTGTGGCTTTTCACTGAGCTGCCTGTTGTTCTCATTATTCAGAGACAAATGGCCTTATGGTCCCCCTAGAGAATCCTTTCCCAATGTTAAAGCCAGCAGGAATGAGAAAGAGGAAAAATAAATGGCAGGAACAAGATGGCTTTTCTATTTTCATTCCTCCCCCTGGTGCTGTGTCAGCAGTAGTCCAA
Organism: Ifrita kowaldi; assembly: GCA_013398055.1. Classification (NCBI taxonomy): domain Eukaryota; kingdom Metazoa; phylum Chordata; class Aves; order Passeriformes; family Cinclosomatidae; genus Ifrita; species Ifrita kowaldi. The sequence goes on along the minus strand of VZRS01003359.1, from coordinate 965,144 downwards.
GAAGTGTCTAGAACCAGCACTCAGTAAAACCTGCTTTTCTTCTGCATTCGCAGTGCCATTTCAACAAGTTAGATCTTGTTCCCCCATCCAGAGTAACCATCATGTGTTCAACAGAGAGGGTGCTCTTGCCAAAACATTTTTCTTATCAGGATTGTTCTTTTGCAAGATGAAATATCAAAGACTCTGGATGATTAATCTTTTGAACTTTGCCTGTTAATAAATGCAGAATTCTCTCTGACCTCAGAAATGTTTTCCAATAACTCCTTTTCTTTGAGTGGAAGTTTTGAAGCTTATCAGAACTATTTGGGACACTATTCTTACTTGGATTTTTCTTCTTTATTAAAAAAAAAAAAGAGAACAACCACCTTTCATTAAGAATATTTTTCATTTTCATTCAATTTTATTTTACTTATTAAGTTAAAGAGGGCATGCCTTTTCCTCCCACCACAGTGCTGTAAGAAGGAGTAAGCCAACCATCCTACAAGCAGTTCGTACCCAGAGAAAACAATACTGGGCAATTTTGCTAGGCTTCACTAAAGAGAAATTATCCAGGGGGAAGAAAAAAAGCGTATTGCTGTAGGAAGGTGCTGTCCTAACCATGGAGATCACCCTCAGGAGCAGTGAGGGACCCCTGCTTCTCTGGAGCTGCAGCATTCCCCAGGCGTGCTGAGTGACAGCCACCATGGTCATGACACAGGACAGGCTGGCAGCACCTGCGTCCCTCTTGTTTTGTAACTATCTGAGATGACAGGAAGCTATTGACCATTAAGTCTGTTTAATAGCTAGTAGTCATGGCTTCTGTGACAGAAAAGCCCATGGAAACTGGGGTTCTGCTCTGCCATTTTGGATTTTGCCTGCAGCATTTGTTTGTATGTTGAGAGAGGGTTCAGGCAAGCTGTCTTCCTTCCACACCTCGGTACCATAGTTTGCAGCTTTTCCTTGCTGCTTCCACATTCGCTTTTTCTTCCTTTGCAACACCAGCTTCGCCTCACTGATGGTCAGAGAGGGCTCTGCTCCTTACCATGAGAGGAGAAGACCTTGGACGAGCCAGCTATATAGATATCTACCCTCCCCCCGGGGAGGCCAGAAGGGTGGAATGCTGTATTGGGTTTGCGTGGTGAGATTTTGGTAGCTGGAGACAGAGCTACAGGCAGGGATTCTGTGAGAAGTTGCTAGAAACTTCCCCCGTGTTTGATGGAGCCAGTGCTGGCTGGCTCCAAAATGGACCTGCTGCTGGCCAAGGCTGAGCCCATCAGCAACGGTGGCAGGACTTCTGGGATAACATATTTAAGAAGGGGGAAAACTTGATACACAAAAGCAAGAGAGAGGAGTTGAGAACATGTGAGAAGAACAGCCCTGAAGACCTCAGGTCAGTGGAGAAGGAGGGGCAGGAGGTGCTCCAGGCACTGGAGCCGAGATTCCCCTGCAGCCCATGGTGCAGACCATGGTGAGGCAGCTGTGCCCCTGCAGCCCGTGGTGGAGCACAGATCCGCCTGAAGCGCATGGACGACCCCACACCAGAGCAGGTGGATGTAACTAAACGACCCCATAGGAAGACCATGTTGGAGCAGGGTCCTGGCAGGATCCCGTGGAGAGAGGAGTCTACATGGGAGCAGGTTTGCTGTCAGGACTTGTGACCCATGGGGGACCCACACTGGAGCAGCCTGAACGACTGCATCCTGTGGGAGGGACTCATATTGGCTTTAATGAGCACTTGGTTTCCAGTCAAGGTCAACCTTCCACAGATGCCTTTTACCTCCAAAGTCCTCCTGGTGGGGAAGTGTGCCAGGCCATCCCACTGCCTGTGGACTCAGCGGAAGGCTGCGAGGGCTCAATCCACAGCTATGTGGAAATACGGTCTTTGTTATCTTGTGAAGCTGAGGTAACACTTTCCATCAGCCCAGCAGTTTTACTCAGACCACCCTGCTGGTGTGATTCCCTCCAACTCTCCCTAAAGAGCCCCACTGGTATCATGGTATTTGTACCTAAAGTGCCCTGGCCAATGCAGGAGAAAGATGAGCAGGTTTCTCCCAAAGTGTCTTCTTGAATGACCATCTGCAGCTTGAGCTCAGTTGTCCCACAGGACAGCATGCAGGGAAGCGCTCCTTGGGAGCAAAGTGAGGCCACCATATCTGTTCCCTTGGCCAGACTGGACCTGAGGGAAAACTTGTGGAGAGCTGGCAAGGTGCTATACCACAGGCATGTCAGGAAAAAGACTGGGAGAATGTACAGGCTCCCAGTGGCAGAGTAGACAACGGTTTCCAGCTTCCAAATGGACTATTAATTGAATTCCATTGTCATTTGCTTCGCTGCTGGGATTTTTTCTGCTGTGTAAAGGCTTAGCAGCAACAGCAACTGCCAGACAGCCGTCATCTATCCCAGATTTAGCTGGGAATATATAACATGGATGTGTGAAGTGAAATACTAGTTTTCAGCTCTACAAAAAGAGAGAATTAGGTGTGGGGTCCAAAATAGAAAGAAAAGCATTTTAGAAATCTGAACTGTACTCCTATTGACATTGGAGTTAATATGCCATTTTCTTAATTGTATTTGATACCATTAAGCTGGAACTGTTTGTTTTTTTTAACAGTAACTTTTATTGCTATTGTGGCGTTGCCTGAATGTTTAATGAGACCAGTGAAACAGTATTCATCAATTTAATTTCTCTAAAGTATTTTGTCAACTCTAGCATATTAACAAAAAATTATATAAAAGAAATATCTGAGACATGAAGCAGAGCATATTAGCAATAATCGAGTTCATGCTTATTATCTTTACAGCCTCATAGGTACATGTGGTTCTTTGTAGGCAAATATAATGACATTCCTGTGCTTTTTTTTTACTAGGCAATAATCTATCAGCTGACTCATTCTGCCAACTTGATTTTATATCCCCAGATAATCTAATATGGAAAACCTGGAAAGATGTACCAGGCTGGTTACTGTGATGAGTAAGCAAACAGCATGCACCTCATGCTGTTAGTGGAAAGGCAAGGCTGCATTTTAATCTCAGGCTCAGAATTTGGTATTTTCATACCACATATTTTTTAAAGATGTCCACCAAACCTTCTAACAGATTAAATCTTGCTTAGCCACGGGAGGAAAACAGATCTGTGAGACATTGTTTGAATCAGGTATGCCCCTATATCTGCTGAGAGCATGTCAGCACTTTAACAAAACTCTTGCAAATTCTTTCTGCTGCCACCATAAGTCACAGTTCTTTCCTCAACTGGGGTGCACATGTTTACAAAACATGAGTTTTGATTCCTAATAGAGTGATAAGGAAGAGAAAGAAAGCTAAAGACTGACAGAAGAGTGCATCTACTTGGCAAGTCCTATGTGCTTGAAAAAAAGACAGTTATCAAACTGAATTGGATATACTGGCTTCTTCCCTTCATATACCAGCTTATGCCCCTCTGAAAGATGCTTGCATCGTTTTCTGCTGTTACTTCTCTGCACGGAATGAATCTGCTGTGTTTTGTGCCAGATAAAATGAGTTAAACAGAAATCTGATTCATGAAACTGGAATCTTGAGAGGAGAAGCTTCCTGGCAAAGAAGACTCCTCTCCTCTCTGGTCTGGTTAGCACTGATGATTCTTCTGGAAAGAAATACTTAATAAATAACAAACTATAGAATNTATCTGCTGAGAGCATGTCAGCACTTTAACAAAACTCTTGCAAATTCTTTCTGCTGCCACCATAAGTCACAGTTCTTTCCTCAACTGGGGTGCACATGTTTACAAAACATGAGTTTTGATTCCTAATAGAGTGATAAGGAAGAGAAAGAAAGCTAAAGACTGACAGAAGAGTGCATCTACTTGGCAAGTCCTATGTGCTTGAAAAAAAGACAGTTATCAAACTGAATTGGATATACTGGCTTCTTCCCTTCATATACCAGCTTATGCCCCTCTGAAAGATGCTTGCATCGTTTTCTGCTGTTACTTCTCTGCACGGAATGAATCTGCTGTGTTTTGTGCCAGATAAAATGAGTTAAACAGAAATCTGATTCATGAAACTGGAATCTTGAGAGGAGAAGCTTCCTGGCAAAGAAGACTCCTCTCCTCTCTGGTCTGGTTAGCACTGATGATTCTTCTGGAAAGAAATACTTAATAAATAACAAACTATAGAATATAAAGAGGTATAGGTGTAGGAGATGTTACCATCACCCTCAGGGCACAGTGGCAGCACAGCCTGCCTGTGTTAATTGAAACAGGGCAATTCCTAACCCTGCAGTCCATCTGACTCTGCATACATGGAAAATTTGCCTTTATTAAGGGCATGGCAAATTCCTTCCTTGCTTCTAGTGCCACTGAAAGATGTGTCTACTGTGTCCAAGATGGGTGTAGTGATTTTCCTGAATCTGAGCCACAAGACATCTGCTGGAGGACTAAAGGGAGGAGAATTTCTGCAAGTTATTGGTGGTAGGGGATGATAACAGCTTCTGCAGGGCTGTGGGTTCTCTGCTGTGGGAGGGGACCAGGCGAGGCAGGCAACTGGGGCCCAGCCCAGCTCAGCAACATCACCTTCAAAACAGCCTGTGCTGCCTTCCTTCCTTCCTCACTGCTCCAGGGTTTCATCCCCACACCACCACACCTACTGCCCACCGCATGCTCTCCACATCCCACAGTGGAGGTGCTCATGGCTGGAGACCCCTCGTTCCATACGTGGGCAGACCAGCTCCTGTCTTGGGCTCCCTTCTGAGTCTCTGCAAAGACAGGGTCAGGCCACTGGCTCTGTGCCAGCTTTATGAAAGCTTTGATAATGTCTAGTACCTCCAGAAATTGTCCTCATGAGTTTCTTTGTTGTCTTCAACAAAATGCTTGTAGGCCATGTGTCCTGGGTGGGTATAGGACACACTAAAGAATCATGGCATTTTTTTGGTGTAATCTGCTCTCAAGACAGGGGCTGTAAAATGCACAGAGTTGCACAGGTGTTTTGATATCATTAGCTTAGCAAAAAACAAAAAAAAAGGCTCGTGTTTTGAAAACAAACAACAGGCAGCTGGCTGTACAGTGGTTACAAATTGGAAATGACTAGCAGNGTGCTTTTTTTTTACTAGGCAATAATCTATCAGCTGACTCATTCTGCCAACTTGATTTTATATCCCCAGATAATCTAATATGGAAAACCTGGAAAGATGTACCAGGCTGGTTACTGTGATGAGTAAGCAAACAGCATGCACCTCATGCTGTTAGTGGAAAGGCAAGGCTGCATTTTAGTCTCAGGCTCAGAATTTGGTATTTTCATACCACATATTTTTTAAAGATGTCCACCAAACCTTCTAACAGATTAAATCTTGCTTAGCCACGGGAGGAAAACAGATCTGTGAGACATTGTTTGAATCAGGTATGCCCCTATATCTGCTGAGAGCATGTCAGCACTTTAACAAAACTCTTGCAAATTCTTTCTGCTGCCACCATAAGTCACAGTTCTTTCCTCAACTGGGGTGCACATGTTTACAAAACATGAGTTTTGATTCCTAATAGAGTGATAAGGAAGAGAAAGAAAGCTAAAGACTGACAGAAGAGTGCATCTACTTGGCAAGTCCTATGTGCTTGAAAAAAAGACAGTTATCAAACTGAATTGGATATACTGGCTTCTTCCCTTCATATACCAGCTTATGCCCCTCTGAAAGATGCTTGCATCGTTTTCTGCTGTTACTTCTCTGCACGGAATGAATCTGCTGTGTTTTGTGCCAGATAAAATGAGTTAAACAGAAATCTGATTCATGAAACTGGAATCTTGAGAGGAGAAGCTTCCTGGCAAAGAAGACTCCTCTCCTCTCTGGTCTGGTTAGCACTGATGATTCTTCTGGAAAGAAATACTTAATAAATAACAAACTATAGAATATAAAGAGGTATAGGTGTAGGAGATGTTACCATCACCCTCAGGGCACAGTGGCAGCACAGCCTGCCTGTGTTAATTGAAACAGGGCAATTCCTAACCCTGCAGTCCATCTGACTCTGCATACATGGAAAATTTGCCTTTATTAAGGGCATGGCAAATTCCTTCCTTGCTTCTAGTGCCACTGAAAGATGTGTCTACTGTGTCCAAGATGGGTGTAGTGATTTTCCTGAATCTGAGCCACAAGACATCTGCTGGAGGACTAAAGGGAGGAGAATTTCTGCAAGTTATTGGTGGTAGGGGATGATAACAGCTTCTGCAGGGCTGTGGGTTCTCTGCTGTGGGAGGGGACCAGGCGAGGCAGGCAACTGGGGCCCAGCCCAGCTCAGCAACATCACCTTCAAAACAGCCTGTGCTGCCTTCCTTCCTTCCTCACTGCTCCAGGGTTTCATCCCCACACCACCACACCTACTGCCCACCGCATGCTCTCCACATCCCACAGTGGAGGTGCTCATGGCTGGAGACCCCTCGTTCCATACGTGGGCAGACCAGCTCCTGTCTTGGGCTCCCTTCTGAGTCTCTGCAAAGACAGGGTCAGGCCACTGGCTCTGTGCCAGCTTTATGAAAGCTTTGTTAATGTCTAGTACCTCCAGAAATTGTCCTCATGAGTTTCTTTGTTGTCTTCAACAAAATGCTTGTAGGCCATGTGTCCTGGGTGGGTATAGGACACACTAAAGAATCATGGCATTTTTTTGGTGTAATCTGCTCTCAAGACAGGGGCTGTAAAATGCACAGAGTTGCACAGGTGTTTTGATATCATTAGCTTAGCAAAAAACAAAAAAAAAGGCTCGTGTTTTGAAAACAAACAACAGGCAGCTGGCTGTACAGTGGTTACAAATTGGAAATGACTAGCAGCTTTTAAAAGAAAGTCCATCATGTCTGAAAAGTACATAAGAAAGAAGGGGAAAGGTAGATAAAAGAAAACAGGACAGGTGAAAGGTACTACTTGCATTTTCTGGTTGTATGTCAATTTATAATTGCTGGATATTAGCAAGGTGAAAGGTGTGAATTACAATGACAAAAGAGTCATTAGGCCAATTTTCAACAAATATCTTCAAACTTTGCCTTGTTTCTGATGTAATACAATCTCATTTTAGATCTATGTTTATGTTAAAAGGAGCGAATTAACCCTCTTGGTAATTGCAGACCAGTTTATCCTGCTTTTGCTTACTATGAAGGAATACTGTCATGGGGCCGTTGCTGCAGAGCACTCAATACACCCTGGCTGTTTATGCTGCCTTGCACAGGCAATCACACTGACACTTGGCTCTATTCCAATCCTCTAATTCCACTGATTAGTACACCCAGGCAGCAAGCCTGGGTAAGAGCTACTTACGATGGAGTTTTGTTTTGAAGAGAAAATGGTGGGGTGGGAACTCACCAGGAGCTGCTCCAAAACAAGACTTGTTTCGTCTATCAATAATTCAAAGCCTGTTTTTCCAATTTGGTTTTTTTTTTCCTTTTAAAATGGCTTTGGGGTTTACACCATGTTTCCCTCAGGCTTGCAGTGCTACCTATGTTTTTTTAAAATCTCTACTTTCAACCCTTCTCAAGTGTGATCTTCATTCTTCCTCTGCCATGGGCTGTATGAGCTCCTAGTGCAACCATTCCTACTGGGATCCCAGTATTGTCATACCCTCCCTGTCTAGTCCACAGCAAAGCCCAGCTGCACTTGGAAGTTTAAGGCCACTCCTGTGGGAGATATATAAGTGATTAACTAATAACCTGTGAAGAGTTTTTACAAAACATGACTGATTCTTCTATTCACAGTCATAATACATTATAAAAAAGAATGAAATGGGTCCACTGTTCTCTCTCTGAATATTTCCTTGAAAGCACGTTTGTTCTTTTCAACCTAGATCTCCATCACTCTCTGCGAGCAGTGTGCTGTGTGATGAGGAATTTTCTTCTCTTTCAGGGCCTGCCTTTTTGCACGTTAAACTTCTCCATAATTCTCACAGATCATTCAGCCTCAGTAGATTTCTAGATTCAATAACAATAGTTTGGACTCTTTCTTCTTTTCTTTTTCTTTTTTGTTTTCACTACTAACAAATGTGGGCAGAAAACATCCTTTTAGACCATTCCCAGCTGAAGGCAATTCCTTAATATTTGTCTTCCCTACTCTTTCTTCAGATCCTTATCCTTTTGCTCTATTTTTTCCTGTTTCTTTAAAACTTTTGGATTTTCCCCATGCATTCAGCCAGAAGACCATCACACAGACAACCTGAACTCCCCAATACTGGTAATGAGCTGATTTGTAAGTGGTGGGACCATAATGAGAAATTCTGGTGCAGATTTTTCCACGTTTAATAAGATTTATATTTGTTCTCTGGTGGGGGATACAACATCATAAAGTCACCCTGAGACATTGCTCTAATGGTCTATTAATAGAGTTTCTTTTCCAACTTTACTTACAAGCCTACTTTGCTGAAACTGTAAGAATTGCAGAACATTCTGACACATTTCATCAAAACTGGATTCAAAACCTTTTGGGGGTGTGGGAAGAGTGAAGGAGGACAGGCAAGCAGAGACACACAAGCACGATAATGTAATCCTTATTTTCTTGGGACACCAGACCAAAGTGTGTCACAGACAACTTTTTCCTCCTCCACAATAGTCCAAAAAAAAATTTAGTGAATCTGAATAAAATGTCAAAATTTGAGTTTGTTGAATGAAAAGATTTCAATGAATAAAAAAAAGTGTGGTTTTTTCATTCTTTTCACATCGTCTCAAGCGTCTTGACTAATTTTTTATTCACTGGCCAAGATTCAAAAAAAAAAGGCACTTAAATGAAAAGCAGGGAAATACAAATCTTTAGCTTATATAACTAACAGGATCAACTCTTTGTTTTCTGATTATGATGACAAAGACCATAACTGTTCTGTTCATCCATATTACCAATGCAAAACCATTCTGAGTGTTGCTCTTTCTAACCAATGATGCAATTCCCCTGTTAGGATGGAAAGCTCCACAGCTTTCCCAAGTAGGGGATCATACTACAGGTCTGGGAGTTTTTTCCTTCTTTCTTTCTGTTTTTGGACTTTGATTAAAGCGGGTGAAAAGGTTACTTTTCCTTTTAATTGGGAATCCAAAGATTCTGAGTAAGGGCAAATAGTGAAAAAAAAGTTCTAAGTCTTCCACAGTGGCAGAACAAAAAAAGCCAAAACAAACAAAAAAAACCCCAAAAAAACCAAACTAACAAAAAAAACTTTTGGAAACAGTAAAAATCTTTTATTTAGGAATAAAATTGAGCTTGAAAGTTCACTTTCCATGGCTGCCACACGGCTTTTAAGATCCAGTGAGAGGAGGGACCAGTTGTCAGGTATGTCTGGAAACCTCTGATTAAATAAACAGGGATTTGAATACAGCTCCATATAGCAGAGTCTAAAGCTAAGGTTCAGTGAAGATAAAACCTGAGGGTTACCAGACCCTTGTTTCTGCGGCAGGAACCTTAGGGATTATTTTTTACTCCATGTGGCAAGGCTGTACAGCAATCTGACTGAAAAATCCACAAGTAGTACAAGCATTACAAGATGTGGGAGCACCAGAGCCCACTGAGTATCTTCTCAGGATGTCTTGTTTCCTTGTTCTTTAACGGTTACATTTTTGAGAACCATTTCAGTTCTCAAAAAATGGAATTTTCCAGTAAAAACATTTTGTTGGAAAACCCCATGACCCTGATTTCTGCTGCCTTTATTAGACAGGTTCATTCTGAGACAGAGGACTTCGGGAACAAATAGGTTGTAAATGTGGTGGACTTGCAGAGGGCAGAGGATTTACTACTGAGACATCTTGAGGTTGCACTATAATGAGTGCTGTCCCACAGGGTGCTATGACTACATCTTGTGTATTATACAGGTTTAGCCACATTTTTGTGAGCTATTATTAATGCTGAGTTGCAGCATACGCCTTTGGAAGCAGTACACTCAACGCATACCTGCTTACAGTGAGAAACAAAAAAGCCTCAAATTTCCTCTTGGCTGGCTCCTTCCTCCTCCACCCAACTCGGTCCGTGCCATGCAAAAACAGAAGTTGACATCAAGTCATTTTCTATTGTTGGAGAAACAGTCATAAGAAAACCCACATCCCTTGTTGTAAAGGCATTGGAAGGTTGTGGAACAGGTAAATTTGGGGACTGCTTCTTTTTAGATTGTTTGCAAATGTGTCATCTCCATTTTTTGCCCTCACCTGCTATTATTTTAGCAGTGGTAGCAGGAATGGGCACCTTAGCCACTTTCTAATCAAATTAACCAGGCCTCCTCCCACTCAGATGGAAGTCTGGTTGGATTTTCCAGCTTGGATTTATGCCCTATGGACATGAGTTCAGAGGCATTTTACCCACTCACGCAGCTTCGGTTGGCTCGTTGCTGAGGTGGAAGTTCTGTGGTAGTTGCCGGTGATACTTTTGCACGGCTGCACAAAGATGGATTAGCTGCACCAAAAAACCATGAGCTATTTAACTCAGCTGAGGTGATCAGACTTGTTATTAAATGCAGAAATCAGGCTTAAAATCAGAAGCAGAGAAAAGGATAGCAGAAACTGGCCGGTTAGCAAGGAGAATGTCCAATGAATTCAGATTTGGCTGGTTTTATAATCAGGTGAAGACCCATGGATTTTGAAATATCCATAGAATAGGCAGGTGTCAAACTGCAGTTCTCTTCTGCATGGAAACTTGGATGGCTCAGGTGGTCTGCTGGGATTTATCAGTACAGCTCCAGTTATTTCATTGATGATTTGATACTTCACAATAACTAAGGGGGTTTTGCCTAAGGTATATTTCATCTCAGTCTTAATTGTGCAGATAGAAAAATTGTTTTTCACGAAGTTCTTATAATCCAAAGTCTAGTTTCTCCTTTACCCTGGTGTAACCAAGAAGAAAAAAAAAATCAGAATTTCAATTTTAGATGCTTGTGTTTTAGCAGCTTTTTATCTACTTTTGTACTAAAGTTATGCTGATTTCCGACTTCATTAATTAATTGGTGCCATAAGTTTTGTATCTATAACGATTAATTTTCTAATACTCCCTTTGGAAATTGTTCTTCTTAAACCACCAGGTATTTAAAGCCACCTTCCTGTCTGAGATGGATTCTTTTTGGGGACAATCCCTGCATAATTAAAAATTATTTTTGGATTTTTTTATTTATTCACAATTTTTTAATATGCTTGAAACTCATTAGGATGCAAGATTTAATTTATTAGAATATCCTTGCGCAGGAGCAATAGCAGTAAGATTCAGTTCATTAAAGACAAATGTAATCCTTACAGTAATTGACCTAGTGTTCACAGTGAAGGACTTCATTAACTGATTTTAATTTGAGGCAGAAACCTGCAAAAGATGATAATAATAATAAAAAAAAAAAGACAAAAACCCAGCCTCAAAGTTTTTAATTTATAAATAGACAATTATAAATTAAACCACAAAGTGAAGGTTACTAACTTTCTTTTGTCCTTTCTTTCCCAGTGGCTTTGCCACTAGTTTTTCTTTCTGCAAACCATACAAGATGAAGCCATGTAAATTAGCACTGGCTTTAATAAAATTTTCACAGATAATGTTAGATGTACATCCTGTCTAAGCTGTGGCTTTACCTTTGGGACAATTGGTAATGTTACAGTTATCACTGAATCGGTGGTGTATTCATTCTGTAAATAAATACATCTCTTTTTGAAAGAAAAGAGATGTATTCTTAAGGCTACCCTACTATTTCACATCAGTTCATCCTGTGGATCAAGGCATATAGAGAAAGGTAAAAGCTGAAGGTGTGTTCTGCCCCCCTCCCTTCCCTCTTTTCCTGGTGAAATGCTGGACGTTTCAGAGCTATCATGCCCTGGAGTGCATTTCATACACCCTTTCCCACTTGTTACCTTCAGCAACAGGGCCCAGGCTGGCGCAGAGCAGGAGGAGGAAACTACAGGCTTCCTTGCTACTTGGCCCTGAAAAGGTTTATGCCTTTAGAAACGCCCTTTTTCTTCCAGGAGAGGATCTGGTACAGAGCTAAATACCAGTTTCCTGCTTCTTGTGCCATCACTTTGTATTTTCCAGTTGTCTTAGGCGTGAGAAAGCCACAGGGTTACACTATCTCTGTACAGCACCTAAATCACCATTCTCCTCCAAACAGACTCTTCAAATTCACATAATTACTGCTTAGCAACAAGTGTAAATCTTCAGGAGACCCACCCAAGCCTGGAGAGAATGTGTCCGTAGTACAGAGGATTGGGCAAGTCCACACTGAGCCGTAGCTTCCAGTTGCCATCGGGAGTGCCCACAAGCCTGTGTGTGAAGTAGCAGCCCAGCATTCAGTGATGCTCTACCTTTCCTAGTGTGAGTATTTCCACTAGCCAGGTTAGAGGTTAGCCAGGCAGAGAGGCATTTCTCCAGTGACCAGCCTTTCCCAGGTGATATTTCACAGAATCTCAGAATGGGTCAGGTTGGCAGCGACCACAGTAGGTCATCTGCTCCAATCTCCCTGCTTTAGCACATTGCACAGAATTGCATCCACTTGGTTTGTGAATATCTCCAGTGAGGGAGACTCCACAACCTCTCTGGGCAACCTGTTCCAGTGCTCAGTCACCTGCACAGTAAAGAAGTTCTTCCTCATATTCAGGTGGAATTTCCTGAGCGTCATTTTCTGCCCGTTGCCTCTTGTCCCATTGCTCAGCACCACCAAGAAGAGCCTGGATCCATCTGCTTCAGATATTTACAGATACTAATTGAGTCCAGTTTTTGTTTTTCTTAAGGTTGTGTAGGAATCCAGCTGAGAAACTGCACACTGTGAACGTTTCTTACCAGTGCTTTTATACCATTACAAATATCAGCAGATTACTGAAAGTTGTGCATGAAAAATACAATTATAAATGAAATACTACCCTGATTAATTTTGAGGGTCCAACTTCCACAGCAGTAGGTTTGGGATTTGTTATCACAAGGTGCTGGACATTCTGTTTATTGCTGTGATTGAAAGATACTTAGTACCATTACAAACTAGGATATAACTAGGAAAAGTTAAAGCCCTTGAAATGAAGTTGCACCTACAATCATCAGGCCGCATATTGGGGTGAGGAGACAAAAGGTCCTGTCTTTTGATCCCAAAACATAATCAGAGAGCATTACAGCCTTACGAGTTTGGGAAACCCAGTATATGATGTCCTTGTGGATTTCCCTTTCAGCTAAGCACATGAGCACTGAGGTTCAGGAAAGCTCTAAGAGAAAAGAAGAGGTAAAGGAGAGAATGTTGTGATGGCATCTTCCTTCAAGCATGCAGTCCCTAAAAGGCCATGACATTTACACCCCTGTTCCTTTCTGAAATGAATAGTCTCTGGTTTTGGAGCTCCCCGTGACTCACAAGATTTATTTATCCCAAGAAGCATTATACATTTGATACTTATCGTAGTTCTGTTTTGGATAGTGTGACTATTAGTCTTTCAGTTTTACAAACAGTTGTATGCAGATGATGAGATATATGGGTATATTGCTGTTCTACATGTGTGCAGGGCAGTTCACTGCCCAGTCATCAATCCTAAGCCCAGTGGGAAGGCAGGGATCATCATGGAAGCACAGCTATCACAGCAGCGCTTGACATTGGATTTCAACAAAGCTGTGGCCAGCAAGGGTCCCAGTCAGTTGCTGGTTGAGAGGGATAACTGGGAGCTGAGGAAGGCTGCTTGGTTTTATCTCTGGAGACCATAGCTATTCAGAGGCTGGCACTCACTTCCCAGTACTAGGTTATCTGCAGCAGGACTCTCTAGATGACTCCATGGATAAAAACATCACAGCTCTGGGCAGCCAGGGCTGGCTGTGTCCATGCAGGTCACTCAGAGCTCAGCTGCAGCAGTGGCAGCAATAAGAACAGTGCGGCCAGGCCAGCCAGCACATCCTGGCGCCTCACCTGGCTCTGCAAGCACAGTGAGAGCAGGCAGAGCTCAAGTCACCACTACCACGGGCAGTGCATGCTACAGCCAGGGAAAGCAAAGGGCAAACCCAGACCCAGATTTTTTTTGTTGCTGTTGGAAACAACTGCAATGCAAATTTTACTGTAAAACAACAGTGTTAGCTGTATGAGCTGGTTAAACTGAAGTTAGTTAGAATTTGCTTTCCCTCTCCTTCTCTGGTATCTGAATGGAATAATACAGTTTCTGCCTGTGACAATATTTCCTATGTTATTTTTTCCATATAATAATGCACTAACATTCATTAATTTTCTTAAAGAATGGAATGTTTACTTCCTTCCTGCATTTGGCATTAGTCAATGAAGTGCTAGCAAATGTTAACTGAATTCTCAAAGATCTGCCCTTTCCTTTTTCTTGTTAAGGTTTAATGCAGCCAAATGCATGTGGGGATAATCTTATTCCTATATTGGAAACAAATGGAAGATTCAGCATCAAATAAATGTTAATTTCAAAACTGTTAGTTGCTAAAAATAGGAGTCATTGCTGCTACCTCAGCATAAACTGGAAGAGCATAAAATTGATCTTGGGTCTAGAATCTAGAAGTCAGTGGGGTAGCAACCCTCAAACTGCTCATTAAAGAATGTTTAAAACTCATATTAAAATAATGCAACACATCTTAGTTGAAAATTTGTGCATGAATTTACCATGTTCCCATTCATTAGCTTAGGGAAACATGAAAATAAAACTGGAAAATATCAGTAAGTGTTATAAGTGTTTGATCAAGCCTGTTGATACGCTTTGCTGATCTAGCTGTGTTTCCTTAAATGTCACAAAAAATATTAATTTTACCCGACTGTGATGATTTTAATGCTCAGTGATGAAGGAAAACTACTTCTTTATCCAGTGCCAGGGTGGAAAAAAGCTATGAAAGCAAATGTGGGGTGTAGTCTCCCTCACTTTGCTGTAGTTATATCTATGTAGTCCCTTTGCACTTCTAGCAATGTCAGGAAGAAGTTTCCTCTTATGTTCAGTGAGTAAGTGGATTGAACCCTAAGCACCCAGTCCAGCAAGTCCTTATGCACATTGACAGCTTCATCAAGGAGCCATAGTTACCACAGTAGGAAATGCCAAGGAGAGGTCTGAGGACTGAGCTGGCAGCTGGAGAAACCTAGGAATCTAGCCCTTGGCTAGAAAAATGACAGCCATGGACACTGTCTATAGGCATGTAGGACAGGTCCAGACTTCACTAGAAGTAAGTCATAAGCAGTTTTTAACTTACAGGCCTTAAAGTTTCTGCTCTCAGCTTATACAGGAATTGATGTTTGTTCGGGATTTTTTTTCAGTAGGGCTCATTTGGATCTAGGATTTGAACCCCCTCAGAGTTGCAGGCGAGGTAAATCCTCAGACCTACCACCAAAGTAGATGGAATGGCAGCTAGCCTTCCAGTCTCTGTGCATGTGGTGCTGTGTGGCACTGTCCAAACACACGTGATCTATGTGTGACTATGAGCTGCTCGTTTCCTTAGACTCTGTGTGAGTACAAACAGTAGTGAGATAGAGACAGGACTATTGTGTGTATAACCTCCTGTTACGACTGTATGTTTCCAAAAATATTGCTGTCATTGTGGGATTCCTGAGAGTGGAGAGGGTCACTATTACACGAGGTGACCCAGAACTGATATCTGGGCTACAGTACTGAATAATTTAGACAAGATTACCACAGCAGCTTGAAAACTAAAATTAAGACTTTAGAGCTTTCTGAAAAATTCTGCCAAATTCCACCTGCACAAAGGTACTGCCTGTGACAGAAACTATAGGAGCATTGCTCATGTCCAAAGGGAGGGGAAATCCTCTTTGTGATAAGCTTGTGTGTGCAGTTATGGGTGTATCTGTAATTACAAGCAATGAGAAAAAGCGTGGTTTACTCAATAACACACCTCCTCCCATTATGACAGACACAGACAGGAACATGCCACATGATGGAGTGGTCACACTCTTATTCCTCCTCTTTCTTTCAGAGCTATTGGCTCCCCTCTCTGATGTTAACTCATCTCCTTTGCTCAGTCTCAGTTTTGAGCTCTGCTGGCTGCTGAACAGCCAAGGACCTCCAGCAGCCAACATGTCTCACAAGCCCTCATATTAATTTACATTGCTTCCTCTCTGCAAAGATTCTAATTTGATCTACATTGTAAGGATCAAACACTTACAAAACTGTATCATCATAACAAAGATAAGTAGCAAAAGAGAAGCAGAGTGTTTAGGAGCATCCTTAGGAAATGGCAAGCTGCCTTCTGAAAAAAAAAAAGCAGAATTCTTGAAAATAACATCGAAAAAGAACTGTACAGTGGGACGTTGCGATACACATCCAAAAGGATTTGAGAAGAGAGGAAAAACAGAGTTATGGAATGAGATTCTTAGATAGGGGATTCGTATTTTGTGTTTAACTATTTTGGCTATTACTGAACATGATTTCAGTGTCAACACAACAGAAACCACAGGAGCATCAGCAACAACGAACTCCCAGCTCAGTTTACCAGGGCTAATACAGCTGGGAATTCCACTGTTTTCTTTACAGCTAATGTCACATAGTTTAAAACAAAAACAAAAAACCACCCAAATCAAAACCCCTTCATTTCCAGAAGTCGTAAATTGTTATTACCACGCTGCAAACCCAGTGTAAACAGGTTCCTGGCCCATGACTAAGGCTGGTCGGCTGCCCTGCAATGCAAACAGCAGCGTGGATCTCTTCCAAAGGCGTTGTTGGATGCAGAAAAGACTCTGCTTGCTTAGAGTTCCAGGCTTCCAGTTTACAGTTTCTTGCTTGACTGAGAGCTTCAAGTCTGGGACATTTCTACAGAGCGCTTGAGAGCTGCGAATCTGGAGCTTTATAAAAACTGCTTTGCTCAGGAAAGAGGAAGCTGCGGGATTACCGGGGACACCCAGGCCCGGGTTCACGTAGAGGGCACACCTCCAGCAAACGAAGGAATGCGTTTCCCAGGAGATGCAAGCCGGTGTAAGTACCACGCAAGTTGAACAGAGCAGCACGGGCAGGATCGGCACTTTCTGCGGCAATGGCATTTTCCCTCCGTTTCCCCTGCGCCCCGCCCTGCCCCGCTCCCGGCGGAGGAAGCGGAGATGGGCCGCGGGCAGCAGAGGGCGGCACAGGACTTGTGCAGAAGCGCACCAGCATCTTCCTCCGACAGAACGGGGAAAAAGAGTCTTGCAAAGTTACACTGGTGATTTCGTTCTTTTAGGGTTAAAAGCTAATTTTATGTTTATGTCATTCTCTCTTCCCTTTTTAGAGGGGAAAAAAAAGGAAACAAAACCTGCAGCAGCATTTCCATAACCTTATGAACTCTCAGAAGCGCTAGGACCCTGAGAGGGGGGTTTTTTTGTTTTCTTTTGGTTGTTTATTTTATTTGGGGGGGAGGGTTTCCCCAGCTCTTTCTGAGAATGATAATTTTGTTTGTGACTTTCTTTTAGTAACGTGAGGCCACTTTCATAGGCTTTGCTCTTGTGCTCTGACTGATCTTGGCTCTCTGTGAAGACTTTTATTAGCTGCGGATAGTCAGAGTATTTGGTGTTACAGACATACACGCTTCTGAAGGCAGCTCAAATGTGATGGGTTTATGTGAATTACACTTCCTGCAGGTTTGTCACCAGAGTTGCTCCTGACTCATCCATGAGTTACCCACCTGCAAAGCAGCACTCGTCTCTCACAACCAGCATATTCATGCACAAAATTACTCACAGATATCTGTCTACTGTTGTTCACACCCTGTCTCCAGTTTAAGTGTTGACCTTATTCAACAGATATTTCCTTTTGCATCCAAAGTGGGATTGTGCTGTTCTTTACTTGTAGTGCTAGAAAGTGAGCAGGGCTGAGCAGGAACACTGCTGTTCTTTACGCTGTTCTTGTCAATCATCAAGCACTGTAAATGACCTGCTAAAATCCCCACAATGCCAGCAGAAATGGAAGTGATGTATTTTATGTTTAGAAACATGCAACAGACATTGCTGGATTACAGAGATTCTATGACCAAGCTGGACATGCTTGGTCTATCAGTTCATCTAATGAAATTTTACTTCTCTCTGCAAAGTCTGCTTTCTTGAGTTTTATGCTTCAAAATCCAATAGACACCTGTAAACTTTGTGGCTACCTTGGACAGTGTATCCATTTGGCCGAATGTCACTGGACATAATGCCTGAGCTCCACCGTCTCCTCTGTGCCAGACCATTGGTTTTTAGCATGGGCACTTACTATGAGTACTAGTTGTCAATTTAAATAAAATTCCATGATTACATCATAAGAAAGGTATTTTCGGCCTCCAAGAAAACAGTGTATATTGACTCATCAGTATGGCCTGCTGGCCAAGCATAGATTTATTCCTTACCCTGTAGTTAAGGTACTGAGAATGCAAGTAGCCAACAAAAAGACAGGAAAAATATGGACTGACACAAACCTAGAAAGACCAGGTTGGCAGAAATCCACAGTATTTTTGGCTGTTAAAGACTAGCGGTTTTCCTGGCTCAAACTCTTTCAAAACCACTCAGGACACCATGGGACTTGTTTCATTTTAAGTTTTTTTGTTAAATCTCCCTGAGTTTGTGGCGCCGTCATATGATTTCACACAGGTTTCCTAATTTTATTTTTTTTTTCTAATTGACTCACATATCTGGTAATTTTCAACAGTTTGCCAGAGTAATGAAAACATAGGAGGCAGTTTTCTGAAGAAGTGTATTTTCTGGAAGGTTATCACCTCCAAAAAAAAAGACAGCTCTTTCTTTAGCCATGTGGCTGAATGTAAATTGAACTAGGAGACCACACATAGATTGTTACCAAATGAATTAATGCAACAAGAAAAGAAAGCGGTGCTTGTAAGTTGTGCCTCAATAAAATTCTGCCATTATGTAGAAACTGTATCTTGAATTTTAAATGTTCCCAACTTCTATTAAGATGATAGAGTTTAATTTATATTGGAAATACAAAATAGAATCACAGCCTCTTTAGCACAAAGCAGAAAAGCTGGTGGAAAGAAAGCTTCATGTTTGGGAGCAGGCAACTAGCCCTCTAAAGCATCATTCCTTAGATTAGACTTGCAATATGGATCTCTTTAGTGGGCCCTAGAAATCAGGACAAATGAGTTTCATATAGTTTTACTTCAATTTCTTCATATTACTGAGAGGTCTTCAAACTGGGGCAGAGTCAGATAAAATATCTCTCTCCTCTGAGATGGCTAATAATAGCAGTTTAAGGGATTTGTTTCTGAACTGAGCTCCCAGTCACCAGAAAAAGCATTCTTTAAATATAATCTATTTGCTCATTCTCAGCTAAATGTATGACCATACTAAAAGTGTTTTTCTCTCTTCCATGTGCTCAAAAAACCCCACGCTGCAGTTTCAGAATAGAAAGTTTTATTTGGTTGATTATACCATCTTATATTAATTATAAGGTCATTTCCTTTCAGCAAAAAACCCTTAGAATTACAGCTGAAACCCCGCTCATCTATGGGCCTAATTGTCTTTTTCCTTTCAAGCTATTTCCTCTGGAATGTTGCATTTCTGCAAATGATAAAATAAATAAAAAATACAGTGTGTGGGCAGGTATGGTCCTTAGCCTGCATTTTAAAGTAGACTAAATCACAAATCTCAGTCTTCTCTGTAAAGAAAGATTTTTTGCATTACCAGAAAACAGCACTATTGACTATTTTTAAAAGTAGTTTGTGCCATTATGAAACAGAAAGGCCCGGTTTCTCAGACAGTCAGCATCATAGAAATTTTTGCTATGACTCAGCTTTACCAAGTCATTTGAGTTCATGCTCAATTTATTTTGTTGCACTAATCCTTTTCAAGTTGTCCTCAGAAGTGACTGACAGGCAATGCTTTCCAGTGTTTAGATCCCTGGTGTCACTTTCTAAGTCTAAACTCTCATATTGTCCCTGAAATACCATCTGGAGGAGTGGCTTTAAGATATTGAAAAAACATGTTCCATAGAAGACTTATACAATTGGGCTGACAGAGATCTTTATTTCCTGCATTTCATTTCTCTCCTGTGATGTGTAGGGTTACAGAGCAGTTTTGTCTGATACAAAAAAAAAGATTTAATAAACCAAATGTTCTTTTCACTGGAAATATAAAGGCAATAAGATGATGGATCCTTAATGCATTTTTTAAACCAGCCCTTAAGCTTACAAGTGCTTAGGAATAGGTTTTAACTTCATGCATATGAACAGTCCTCTTCAGTTTCCATGGGACTCTTTATGGGCACAGAATAAAGCACCCAGGAATGTGCAGTTTAGAGTCCCTAAGTACATAATGTGATTTTTTAATACCCATTTCAGTACAAAGATATTAGTTTTGCCACCAGGGGGGCTTCTCATTCCCACCCTCTATTAGAATAGAAATAAATAGTAAGATTTAAAAGAGATTTAAATGGTTATTGATTTTTAGTATATACCAAGGCCTGCCTGACTGAAAATTTTAATGAAAATCAATCTTCATATTTTATACCCTTGGCAGAATATTATTTTCAGCATGAAATATTGTACTGAAACAAGTTCTGTTTGGTACACATAATACAAAAAAGATATTTCAAAAGTATCTACCTTCATACAAAAATGGCATAGGTTTTGCTCCAGTGTTCTATAGATTACCACTGTCAATTTCTTCAAATAATTCCTTAACAAACCTTACCAAGCTCCTTATAATAAGTCCATCAAAAAATTAGAGCTATAATATTTTACCTAAGACCCCTTTTCTAGGTCTTAACTATAAAAAGTAAATAACTAGTTCTGAACATTTGCATGCTTTTGATGTGAAAATCTGTGCTAGTTCCATTAATATTTAGGCACTTGGTACTGAGGGTAACAACCAAACTTCTGCATGAAGTTTGATATTGCAAAGTGGCAACAGCATTCTACAGTTGGTATCCCACAAAATAATTTATGTACTAAATACTCCTATTCTAGCACGGACTACAAATTTTATGTAATTCTACACTAAGTTATGAGCATTATGAAGGTGGATTATTTGAAACTGCATGCCTTTAAAAATAGTAGACTTTTCATGAGCATATGTCTAAGCATATAACACACACATCTTCCATTGTGGCAACTACCTCAATGTGTGGAAGAGACACTAAGATATTTAACTGCAAGGGATCCCTGGATAGACCTATGAAACCCCTAAAAGGCATGCACAGGTTACAGACGAAAGGATGCATCACCCTCTCTGCCACAAATCTCCAAAGGCTCCCAGACAAACGTGACTTGCAGGAAATGCCAATGTTGTTAGGACTCATCACATAAATAAGCACGGGGAGATCACAAGCTCTTCAGCATTTGCTTCAGGCCTGCTATATCTCTTCCATTTCTTTGAGCTGCACTCCCAGAATTGCACAATAGATGGGAGAAAATATTTTTATGGATTTATGGTCTATAACCTTAATGCTGGTTGTCAGCAGAGTTGCCAGGGTTGAATTTATTCAACATGCTAACTCAAAGAAACTCCAGGCATGTAAAAGTAGTCTTGGTATTGACAGGAGGAAATCAGCCAGACCTGCACACTCTCACATATAATATTGTTATATTTCCATACTACTTTTATCTTCTTTTTTATCTTGTACCTTCTACCTTTACATATATGTTTTCAAGGTGAGGTTGTATACACACCAGATGATCTGAATAGCAACAGAGGACAAGTTAAATTCAGGTACAGTTAAAATATTCTGCCTTAATTACTTCTTTTGTGTCATTATAATCAATGTAAACTGTTGCATTAACAAGCTACCAGAGAGCTTATAAACAGCTTGTGCTAAACCAGGGACTGAAGGGCAGCTTAAACTCTGAGCTGTATTGCTCTGACAGGATGAGCTTGGGCAATGGTGCACAGCAGTCACCCACGCCAAGGGAAAAACCCTGTGCTCTCACCCTGTGTTCACCCCTAAGAGTAGGCCAATTCATTTGAGCTGTGGACAGGAGAAAGGCTGGCTGGATTGGGTTCCTGGTCACTTTTAAATACCAGAGGCTTTTTGTGGTTTCATATCAGTAAATGATGCCAAAATTTCCAGGGGAAAAAAGGTCCTGTTTGTTTTATTTATTCTGAGAAATAAGTCATTGTTTAGGTTTGTCTGTACAGACATTTGCAGCAGAGAGGCAATGAAGTTCATTCTTCTTATCTCTTTAGAAGTATGCATATGTGATGCAGGAGAGGGGAAATGGAAAAAAATAGGTTACCTTTTTATATCGTTATTTTGAAGTTTTCTTTCACTTTTTCAAATATGCAAAGAAAATCTCTTGAAGTTGTGAGACATGCTTTTGCATATAAGCACTCAGAAGCTTCTTATAGCAATATATGGTCCCTTAAACCCACAAACCTTTTAGCAGTCTATCTGAATTACTTTTTCACTTCATGCAAATTGTGACTGAAATTAGAAATGACCTTCAGAGACAGCACGGCAAATGATAGGAAGAACATTTGCAATATAGTCTCTGGGTTTATGTTTCCAAAGGACCTTGTAAATTCTTCACTTCCTTGCCTGTGCAGTTTTGGTGGCCAGCAAAGCAGAGGTCATTTTGTTTGTTTTACCTCTCTAATGACTATGCTTTGCCAGACATGTGTCTGTAAGATACATTACAGTTCTTTAAAAACAAATTGTGTCATGTAGTAAAAAAATTAGTTTAAAAGCATTGTGTCAAAGGCTATTTCTGTTCCCAGCTGTTAAAATCCTAGCACGACTTTGCTATTTTCTTTGCCTTTAGAAAGCTGCTGATCTTATATTAGCAAGTGAGCCGAACTATACAATTGGAACAAATGATGAAATACAGTGAAATCAATAGTAACAGTGTTGAAAATAAATATTGTGCAGAAAAATAAATATTACTATTTCTGAATCAGGAAAGGTCACAGGCTATAGAAAATAATGAGCGCATTTATCTGAACCGCTGTATCAGAGTCAAACTGAAAGCCCTCTGATCAGTGAGTCATCCCTTTGCAAATGCTTCTCTCTTATATTGCTTATAATAGAAACAACTTGTGTAGCCTTTGCCTTTGCTGCCACTGAGGCATAGCTGTAGAACCCCATCATATAGCCCTCACTCGCCTTTAATTCAAGCGGAGCCTTGTTTGATGATAAAACTATTGCAGCAGGGACCTATATTTAAAACTCGGTGACTCATTCATCTTATGCCCTTTTTTGGAGTCATTAGTGGGTCATATAACTGCGTATATTTCATTCAAATTCCCATTTATATTCCTTACCTAGAATTGTAGCTATTTTGCTCCAAATAATTCTCTGACCAGAACAGCAGCCTCTAAGCCACTGTAAGCAACCACTGCCACCTCCCCTTCCCGTCCCCACCCCCACCTCCACCCCCCTCTATTTTGTGGTCTGTTCTTTGACAGTTTTTTGACAGAGTCTAATCTGAAATATCCAGATAGCAGCATACCAGGTTACAGCAGTGTTTGGTTTGTGCTACTTGGAGCTATTGACTCATAAAGAAAGGCTTGGAGGAGAAGCATCAGGAACCGTTTGCATAAAGGCCAAATACCCTACTCTTATCAGCTTAATTTGTTTCTTTCCATACTTATAAGAGTCTTTCAGCAGCTAGAGAATTTCCATAATTCTTTTTCTTTGCCATTTCCATCCAGCAAAGTTACTATCTTCCTTCTTTTCCCTTTTGAATAGATATGAAAACTTAAGGTTTGTTTCAATAACAAACACATCAGTTTATACAGAATCTTATCATGCCAAAACATCTTTATGGACAAGCATCAGCAATGAGATCAGCTCTGCTTTGAAAACAGTTCTTGTTAGCTATCAGGCTTTACAGAGATATAGTGTTGCCAGAGGAAATGTTGGTGATTATGTCATGTTGTAATTCAAGAATTAAAAAAATTCCATATGGAGTGGAAGGCAGGAAAGGAAGAACATGTGACGGTGATATATATTTGTTTATTTATAGGGATGGTAGCTAACCAAGAGTACACCAACTCTTCACATCAGGAAACTAAGTCCACACAGGATCCACATGCATCTGAGCATCAAAAACTGCAGATCCCAGTGGAACTAGGTGCCTGGTGGAATCCAAAATCCTTAGTTTGTTCCTACATTTCCTAATAAAATGGCAAAACACATATATGTGATGCTTTAAAAATCAGCATGTCCTCCTCCACCATCCTGAGGGTTTCAGAGCCATTAGATGCCACTCTTACCACGTGTTTAATCTAGAAATGCTGGCATTCATTTTTTGCTAGGAAAGTAGGAGATAATGATTAGACGTCTTTCTCTAACAAAAGCAATTCTAAAGGTTGCTTAGGCACCTGGTCACTCTGGGGAAAACGTGTCTCACACTGCTTGCAATAATTAGAAATTAGAGCACTTGACTGAAGTGCTGGGACCTGGATAACAAATCTTGCTTCTATTTACTCCAGACACGAATGAGTCAATCTAAGTATCTAAAGTAGCACCTAAGAGCCTGTTTTCCTATTTTTGCCTTGCAAGGACAACAGCTTCACTGCAAATTCCATCACAAGGTGATTCGGGGAGAAGAAAACTAAATACCACTGTCTGGAGAGCTTTGTGCTGCCTCAAAGTCTAACTTTTGAGGATTCATGTTGAACTTGAGACATGGTTTTGCAACAAAGAGGAAGAAAATCAGTTATGTTTCTTCTCAAAAGTGGCCAATATTTTAACAGGGTTCAATAACCTCCAAAAAGATAGATTTGTGACAAGGAATATGTAATATTCCAATATTAAATGGGATGTTGTAATTGAGGACTTTGCCAGAAGGGCAGAATTATAAATGTGTGAATTATTTTAACATATTTCAATTGATTTCTTTCAATTCTTCTCCGTCTATGTGTGTAATCCATGGAATGATGTCAGCCCTTTCAGAGCATCAGATCATTTCTCACAAGAGTTAGTTCGTAAGTATGAACAGCATGAAAAGTCAGGTACAACATGGGTATTTAGAAAGTCTAGAGTGGGATTTGGATTAAATTTAAAACTCCCACATTACAACCCTTAGTGTTTACTGGACAACAAACTACAGACCTCAGGGTTGCAGCTGGGGTTGGCAGTGCCCAGTCTATGTCCCTTGAGTTCCACTCCTGCAGACATTCACATTTGCAGTAACAGGGCTGTAAAACCACCACTTGGAAAATACCTGGCCCTTATTAGCATCCAGAAATAAGGGACACAAATCCTACCTACACTCAAGAGCACACTTGTGGAAACAGATCCCAAGTGAACAGAGGTGTGTCTCTGGAGCTGAGGCAGAGATTTAACAGGTACCTCTGCAGAGAGCACTCCCAACCACTGACGCTGGCATCTCTCTGCTGAAGACACTGACCAAGCACTCCTGATTCAGTCTGTTGGCAGTTCTCCAACACGACATGAGCTGGAAAACTATGCCGACATATTCTGTGGAAGCAGCCCAAGAACTGAATGTAGGATTTTACTCCAGAGCCAGGTGTCTGTAAATTCAATGTTACAACATTCAGCTTTTAAGTTCTTTGATACACACTGCTTTTTTGTGCCCATCACAACAAATAGCACCAGACATACCTGAGACATGTTTGGAGGGCTCATATGAAGATAACCTCTCCAGCTTCTTTGTATCCTAAATACTGGAGCAAAAGACATCATAGTTACTGAAAGTTAGTGAAAGTTCATAGTTAAATTTAGAACTTCTTCTCATCCCTCCAAAAAAGGAACTCATTAGTATTTTCACTGTATAGATTTTTAAAACATCAGTCTGGAAATCAATTAGTCTAGTCAAGCTTTTGCCTTCCCCAGAGTCCAGACCTAATTCTTTATGTCTTCTCCCCTCAGGTGCGTTATAACCCCATGTGCTACTGGGCTGAATTGTGCTGAATACAAAAATGCTGAGGCATTTGCACATTTCATTAAGAACCTCTTAACAGAAGTATAGCTAAGGTTTTATTTTTTGCATTGGTTGTAACCTTCAGAAAAAAAACTGTTCTATTACTTATCTCCTGAAGCATAGCTTCCTCGTCATGGGGTGGGGAGTGGGTGGGAAGAGAGACCTGTTTTTTTGGTGGTGGGGGTTTTATTCCCATTTTTGAGAGCGGTAATGAACACTGTTGTATTATAACACAGGCAAAAGGGAAGGCTGCTTGTTCCATTTTTATAGGACACCAAGTAACACAGAAGCACTGCTGTCATTAATCGGCCTGGGTGCCATCTGTTGGAAGGCGCTTTTGATTTTCACAATGATCATAGCAGTGTCACAGGCAGTGCAGCAAGAATGGTTACCCAGTTAAACACTCTGGGTAGAAACAGTTCACAAAAAACTAGCAAGTGCAGAGTTGTACTGCCTTTTTAAAAAAGAAGTCTGATTGCAATAGGTGTGTATATAACAACAAATTAGGAGACTGATCCAACCCCTCTTAAGTAGAGTGATTTTATAGGATATCAGGCAGTGGTAAGACACAGAGATCTCATGGCAGCCAAATCCGGCACACGCTGCGAAGTAAATCAGAAGAGCAAAATAAGCTTTAGGAATTCTTTTTCTTTAGGGGACATCTCAAGTCTCATCATTAAGGCTTAGTGGTTTTCTGCTAAATTCAGAGCAGTACTTCTCAAGGAACCAGGACAGTGACATGTTAGGTTTAAAGACTTTCATTCCACCTTGTTTATATACATGTGAATCAGGAAAAGAAAAAAGAGAAGGCACTTACTCAATACGAGACTAAAAATAATGTATTGCAGCATATGATATTCTGAGTTGACTTAAATATCACACTTTTCAAGAGTGTATATAGTGCTATTTTACTTATTTTGGCCTGCAGCACAGTGTCTGTACTAAAGCTTGTATGCTCACCCTTCACTTTAAGCTGACACAACCAGCACAAAATTAAAATGGACAGCCTGATCAACAACATTCCCCACCCACCCACATCATGCAAATCAATCAACCAGAACGACAAGAAAAGTACCCAACACTCCCTAAAGGCTCAATTCCATATCCTTTAAGGTTCAATTAAAGCAGCTTTCTTCAGTGCTCCATCTCAAATTCAAATGACGCAGAACTTAAAATGGACTCCTGTTTTACTTCAGGGAGTGGTAATTTTGAAAGGGATGAAAAATGTTTTACAGAAAATTAGCATAGTACCATGTTGATTCTCTTGTGCAGCTATATTAAATATATATGCTGGGTTGATTTAAATAAGATTCATTTAAATATGCTTTTCATGGTTAATTCCTAAATGTAAAACATTTGCAAATTTTAGACAAAGCAAAAATTATTTGACACTTCTTTCCTATGAATCATACTTTTTGAGATTAAAAAAGGTATGTCCTGGAGTGGGGAAATACTGTTATAGGTGAATGAACAAAAATTATGTGAGTTACAGCAATATGTCTCCCTCTTTCATAATTTGCAATATTTATATATTACTAGTAAGAGGAAATCTTTGAGTGGCCATAAGGGGCAGTAAATGAAGACTAAGCCAAAACAATAATTTGAGATGAACACTTGTCAGTAACAGAAGGGTCAATATTCATGTAAATGCATATTCAGTGTACTACAGATCAGATAATCAAAGTAGGTATAAAAATTATTACTTAATTTTTCTATACATGTACACGCAGAGTAATCTCCTAGCTACGTATTTTAATTCACCAAAGTTTAAATGGCTGAGTTGATTGTACTTTCATTGTTTCCCTCAGAAATACTCTTTTACAGCCTGGTACAACTTTCACTGTTTAGGTCAAAGCACAGCATCGTAGGCACATCCCCGGTGTCAATTTTTTCCGGCGCCCTTCCACTCTGTTTAACCAATATTTCATGATACACGTTTCATGAATCAGCACGTGACTTGCTTCATGCACGCTTGTAAGTAAATGAAAGCACTTTCAAAAATGTCAGCCAAAGTGTGGGAGGAGGATAATATCCATGAAGACTGTGCAAGCACATAAATTACTTTGGCCAGACAATTTACTGTCTGACTGCTGGGAACATTCACTGCCCGTGTGTATTCACGCTCCCAGTCTGTATACATTTAAACTGGTGTTTTGGGATAGTGTGAACATACTTTAAGACACTTTGGGTTTTTTTGAAAGTTCACTGCTTGTTTATGTTTTTAAGTGTCTTGTGAACTTGAGATAAGGATGGTGGTTAGAGCTTTAGTGTCTCTGGACGTGGAGAGAAGCTTATTCTGTGCTTGCATATGCAGATCTATCTATAAGGCAGAGTGACCACAGCTCAGATTGCCAAATATCTTTCTTATAGAGATCCTGCTTCTGTTACAAGTGTGCCAGAATGTAATTATTCGAGATGAAGTTTCCCATCATGAGTTTCTGCCTTCAGCTGAACTGATCATAATTTGCCTTTTCAAGAAGAATTAAGATAAGGAATTGCTAACTAAAAACAAGCACACAAACTCCCTATTTGTAACTATCTTTTGAGAAGCTTTAGCATGTCTGTGATTTTGACAGCAAGGAGTCTTTTGTTGACATGAAGGAATTCCTTTTAAATTTGGCTGATTAACTTCGGAAAATCTGTATGTGCGTGTGTGCACACATATTTCATGGAATCATAGAAGGGTTTGAGTTGGAAAGGACTTTAAAAATCTGCTTCTAACCACCCTGCCATGGGCAGGGACACCTTCCACAAGACCAGGTGGCTCAGAGATCCATCCACCCCGGCCTTTAACACTTCCTGGGATAGGGCATCGACAGCTTTTTACAGTCGCACACTTTTCCTCAAATCATTGCAGGCTAACCTAACTGGAGAACTTATCTATATTTAAAGTAACACTACTCACAGGTTTTTTCCTCATCTGGTTTTAATCAGTACCTGATCCCTGGCTAGGTGGCTGCTCCAACTGCTCTCAGAAATGTTTGTTACTGTGACAGTACTTCTGGGTGATGCTGAGGAAGTTACTCCAGCTGGACTTCTTCCTTCTGATCAGTAACTGAGAACTTTTTTTTTCTGAGTAAATTGAGCAGAGGTTCAGGTTGTGGTGTTTTTTGTTTTTTTTTTTTAATTTAAAGAAGTGCTCAGAGATGTGAATAAACACACTCAAGAATGTAGTAGAAAAACTGTGTCCTAGATGTCTTCAGCTGAATGCTGAACAGGATGAGAGCAGACATCCAGTCTGTAGGGTTTAACACGTGCAGTGAAGGGTGAAGCAGCCTTTAAAACATGCAATGAATGGGAGATGATCCTGCAAAAAGATAGTGTGTTTGTGTAATTACAGAAAATAAAAATGTCTCAGCCACAATAGGTGAAAATAACAGACACAACCTTTATCCTGTTGTTTTTATGGGGGTTTGTTTGTTGGGTTTTTTTTCAGAGAGGAGTGGTGGTTTTCCTTTTTAACTTAAGGTTGTTATTCTCATGGAACTAGTACGTTGTACACATTTTTGATTGTGTGATAGGAAAATAAATTACACAAAATTAATTAATATTTGTCTAATTTAGCACATCTTTAACAAGTAGGTGATGAGGATTCACATAGATAAGTGTTTGCTATAAGCTGATATCACATTTGGAGGGACAAATTCATCTCTTGGTGAGAGACAGTGCTGCTATGGTATCCCGTGTGTGGCAATCCTCGACATTAAATTCCTATTTCTCTTCCTGCTCTTAATCACTATAGGATAAAGAAAATTTAACTTCCCTCCATGGGACACAAAGTATTAGGTGGGTCTATTCCTCACTTATTAAGTAGGAGAGGTTCTGGTGGAAACACACTGACCTAACAGGCTGATGCAGGAGGGCAACGCCAACGCTTTTTAATACTCTTGTTGTTCCAGTGTTAAATTATCCCACATTCCGGAGTAATGCTATAGAATTACCAAGTGAACTAATTCTCACTTTGAGTCTCAGAAACAGTTAAACAGAATGAAGATTGTCAATATTCCATTAGGATTTAAATGTATGAAAGATTAAGTTTATGTACCTTTAATAAATGATGGGACATTAGATTATTAGATGGCTTCCTTGGGATAGATCCCATTTCAGGGTAGATATTAGTGAACACGAGCATGAGACAGAACCATTCAGAGAAGCCTGTAGGAAATCTGCAAAATCCTATGAATCAGCTGTTCTGAGCAGCAGTGGGCATTGCACCTGGTGGAAAA
>VZRS01003359.1:918716-934250 GCA_013398055.1 Ifrita kowaldi | reverse complement strand
GGGCGGGCTGCTGGCCCCGCGCCGGTGCCTGGCTGTCCGCTGGCCCCGCGGGAGAGCGGGGGCGAGCGCTGCTCCCGGCGGCTGGCGCGGGGGAAAGCGAGCGCGAAGGTGCGCGGCGGTGCCGGGCTGGGTGTCAGCCCTTCGCCTGCCGAGCCGTGCCGTGCCGTGCCGTGCCGTGCCCTCGGGGGGCGGCGCTGCTCCGCTCCGCGTTGCCCCTCCGTTTTCTGTTCCGCTCCGCGCCTCGTGTGTTTAGCGCCGGGCACCGGCGGAGGGCATGGGGTAGGTCCCGTCCCGTTCCGTCCCGTCCCGTCCCGTCCCCTGCTCCCCTGCTCTCGCCTTTGCTGCCTGTTACTATAAGGGCGAGTTTGGCTCCTTCTCCAATCCCGGGTTTTTTCGCCCCAAATCATTGGCAGAGCACCTGACCCGAGAGTTTTCTCGAGCCCCGAGTGCCTCGGGCGTGTTTAGGAGAGGAGCGCTGCGGGCGCAGAGCGGCCCTGCCCGGAGGGATGGATGG
This sequence comes from Ifrita kowaldi, assembly GCA_013398055.1. Lineage (NCBI taxonomy): Eukaryota > Metazoa > Chordata > Aves > Passeriformes > Cinclosomatidae > Ifrita > Ifrita kowaldi. The sequence continues at coordinate 933,736 of VZRS01003359.1, read as the reverse complement.
GGTCTGCCGAGGGATCGGAACCCCAAAGCCCGGAGATACAGTACCACAGGCTAGTTAGCAGCAGCTGCCCCACCACAAAGGCTGCTGGGGCTCCACAGCGGTTACTTTTCAGCATTTTGGGTGCTGACTTGCCCTGTGGAGATACAAAAATCTCCAAATATGATGTATCTGTAATTTATCTAAGATACATATAATATATCCATATACATGAAGTGTGACAACTATTTGCCTCATTGGTGTTATGGAACAGATGCAACAGCAGTAAAATAGGGTACTTCTTTTAATATATAATTCTCATTCATCTTGCGGCATTTCTCGTTTCCTCTCTTGACTGAACTTACCCGAAGTAATTAGAAAGTCTCTCCTTCTGTTGCTGCTTGCTTTCCACTCTTTCAAAGATACAGTTGGGATTTTTTTGTTTTCCCTGCTAGGATGGTTGCTTCCCTAGTGGCTCTCTGCAGCCTGTCACACAAATTGCTACTGCTCTAATACCTGTGTAACAGAAAACAGAACAAGTTAGTGCTTTAATGCTATTAAATATTGGTACTGCTACTCTGTTAATCCCAAACTGTCTTTATAGTAGAAATACATATACTATTGAAGTATTAACTTTGCACAGTATTGCATTGCAAGATTATTTATAAAAAGTGAATGTAGATGTGTAGAATACTTTCTTAGCTTAGGAGGGCAGTTGCACTTTCACTTTTTTTAAAAAAAAGTTTTTCTGAAGCTCATTGTACAAGAAGAAAATTGTCCCTATTACCTGAGTGTGTTTGATCATAAGGGAAACTGTTACCAAACAGAACTGTGGGGAAGAAGGGTCTGCCCAGTTACCATATCTAGAAAGGCTTGCTCACCAATGCAATACAAATGCTAAATTTTTACGATGGTGACGTTCTCTGGCATTGTCCTGTGGCAAAAGTGTCTTAATAGGTTGGTGACAAATACCTAATACATTTTTGTTTTCCAGTTCATAAGAAAAAATGTAATGTTCCACATAGTTCTAAGTACACTTAACAGAACAGCTCATTTGAAGAACCAACTTGTGATGATAAGATTAATTTTGTTTCATTAAACACTCTAATATTGCTGGCAGTGGATTCCTGGAAGAACTCTTGACACTTGTCATCTCCCTCTCTGACTTAATAAGCATTTCTAATGTTTCCATTATCAACTTTTTGCATATTCTAAGACAGGAACAGTTCATTATTTCAAGACATAAATTTGGGTAGTATCACAGGGATATGTTGTACTGTGCAATACTTAACTCTCTACCCCCATTCTTCAAAAATACTTTTGGTACAAAGTAAGATGCTGATAAAACTATAGTTAAGTGATATGCTGTTAAATTGCAAAGCTCCATAACTGCTTCTCAATTAATCATTTTGTATTATTGGTGTAATATTCTTAGGGTGCTAGGCAGAAGCAACAAAAAAGTAGTAACAAAAAAGCTAGTGGTAGTATCATCATCTTCTTGCATATGTTCATGACTTATCACACGATAAATCCTGTTTTCATCCAATCCAGGAGTCTAAAATATCAGCTGATTTCTAGAGATCTTGAGTGGACTTTTTTCGTAGTGGATATTCTAGCAGAGAGACAGCTGTCTATACTTTTCTGAGCTGTGACCCATTTTCTATACTGATGGGTAAACGATAGCTTTACATAGACACTGAAAGAGTAACCTTACATAGGCACAACACCAAAAGTGTTGTGCACAGAAGTCATTAATGTTAAATTCTCCAAGGTGGACTAAATGCCAGTACAGTGAGCAGTTCTTCTGTTTTGTCACTTTGTTCACAAATAATACTTGCCATGCTGGCATCGATGCATAGGGGTATTACTCATTAAAGATCGACCAGTTAAAAATAAAATGTAGTTTAGTGGTGATAAGGACCACAGTTACCAATCTCATTCCTGTTTTAAATGTGGTAACTGTTCATTTTAAGTTTTGTAGAAACCTTGTGTGGGTTTGGTTTTGGTTGTTGTTTTGTTTTGTTTTTGGAATGAGAAACACATTCCCTAAGCTTCTTAACTGTGAACTTCAGAACTGGTTTCTGTCAGAGGCAGCACTGTGTACTCATCTACTGAAAGGTTTGCACAGAAGTTCAAAAGCAAGAGAGCAACATTTTTCAGTTGTTTTCCCCAAACTACAGCTTTGAGTCTACGAAGCAAAAATTATTTATTTTGCTTCCTGCTTGTGTTAGTTGGTGTTAGTTTGTAGCATTGGTTTCTCTTCTGGCTACCTGTGTGTAGCAGTGCAGTGTACATTTTGTTCTGTGGTGTTGAGTGCATGATATCAGTCAGCAAGGGGGATTTGGCACAACATTGATGGGCACTGGTGCATCCAATTTGCANTATCCATATACATGAAGTGTGACAACTATTTGCCTCATTGGTGTTATGGAACAGATGCAACAGCAGTAAAATAGGGTACTTCTTTTAATATATAATTCTCATTCATCTTGCGGCATTTCTCGTTTCCTCTCTTGACTGAACTTACCCGAAGTAATTAGAAAGTCTCTCCTTCTGTTGCTGCTTGCTTTCCACTCTTTCAAAGATACAGTTGGGATTTTTTTGTTTTCCCTGCTAGGATGGTTGCTTCCCTAGTGGCTCTCTGCAGCCTGTCACACAAATTGCTACTGCTCTAATACCTGTGTAACAGAAAACAGAACAAGTTAGTGCTTTAATGCTATTAAATATTGGTACTGCTACTCTGTTAATCCCAAACTGTCTTTATAGTAGAAATACATATACTATTGAAGTATTAACTTTGCACAGTATTGCATTGCAAGATTATTTATAAAAAGTGAATGTAGATGTGTAGAATACTTTCTTAGCTTAGGAGGGCAGTTGCACTTTCACTTTTTTTAAAAAAAAGTTTTTCTGAAGCTCATTGTACAAGAAGAAAATTGTCCCTATTACCTGAGTGTGTTTGATCATAAGGGAAACTGTTACCAAACAGAACTGTGGGGAAGAAGGGTCTGCCCAGTTACCATATCTAGAAAGGCTTGCTCACCAATGCAATACAAATGCTAAATTTTTACGATGGTGACGTTCTCTGGCATTGTCCTGTGGCAAAAGTGTCTTAATAGGTTGGTGACAAATACCTAATACATTTTTGTTTTCCAGTTCATAAGAAAAAATGTAATGTTCCACATAGTTCTAAGTACACTTAACAGAACAGCTCATTTGAAGAACCAACTTGTGATGATAAGATTAATTTTGTTTCATTAAACACTCTAATATTGCTGGCAGTGGATTCCTGGAAGAACTCTTGACACTTGTCATCTCCCTCTCTGACTTAATAAGCATTTCTAATGTTTCCATTATCAACTTTTTGCATATTCTAAGACAGGAACAGTTCATTATTTCAAGACATAAATTTGGGTAGTATCACAGGGATATGTTGTACTGTGCAATACTTAACTCTCTACCCCCATTCTTCAAAAATACTTTTGGTACAAAGTAAGATGCTGATAAAACTATAGTTAAGTGATATGCTGTTAAATTGCAAAGCTCCATAACTGCTTCTCAATTAATCATTTTGTATTATTGGTGTAATATTCTTAGGGTGCTAGGCAGAAGCAACAAAAAAGTAGTAACAAAAAAGCTAGTGGTAGTATCATCATCTTCTTGCATATGTTCATGACTTATCACACGATAAATCCTGTTTTCATCCAATCCAGGAGTCTAAAATATCAGCTGATTTCTAGAGATCTTGAGTGGACTTTTTTCGTAGTGGATATTCTAGCAGAGAGACAGCTGTCTATACTTTTCTGAGCTGTGACCCATTTTCTATACTGATGGGTAAACGATAGCTTTACATAGACACTGAAAGAGTAACCTTACATAGGCACAACACCAAAAGTGTTGTGCACAGAAGTCATTAATGTTAAATTCTCCAAGGTGGACTAAATGCCAGTACAGTGAGCAGTTCTTCTGTTTTGTCACTTTGTTCACAAATAATACTTGCCATGCTGGCATCGATGCATAGGGGTATTACTCATTAAAGATCGACCAGTTAAAAATAAAATGTAGTTTAGTGGTGATAAGGACCACAGTTACCAATCTCATTCCTGTTTTAAATGTGGTAACTGTTCATTTTAAGTTTTGTAGAAACCTTGTGTGGGTTTGGTTTTGGTTGTTGTTTTGTTTTGTTTTTGGAATGAGAAACACATTCCCTAAGCTTCTTAACTGTGAACTTCAGAACTGGTTTCTGTCAGAGGCAGCACTGTGTACTCATCTACTGAAAGGTTTGCACAGAAGTTCAAAAGCAAGAGAGCAACATTTTTCAGTTGTTTTCCCCAAACTACAGCTTTGAGTCTACGAAGCAAAAATTATTTATTTTGCTTCCTGCTTGTGTTAGTTGGTGTTAGTTTGTAGCATTGGTTTCTCTTCTGGCTACCTGTGTGTAGCAGTGCAGTGTACATTTTGTTCTGTGGTGTTGAGTGCATGATATCAGTCAGCAAGGGGGATTTGGCACAACATTGATGGGCACTGGTGCATCCAATTTGCAGGTGTCTGTCTTGTGGTGAGAACCCTTAGCTCTGGCATAGCCCCTGACGGAAGCATTGTATACCTTGGGCTGGAGCATGGGATGATTCACCTGAATAGGAATCAATCAAGTAACTCTGAACTGGGGCTGTCTCTTAAGTTTGCGGGAGAGGCAGAGTTTAGGCAACTAAATCCAGGCTAGGGAAGTGTCAGGATCAACTAGAAATGCTCTGCCCACAGTTTTGTCTTGGAGTTGGATGCTTTTCATGAACTGTAGTGTTATCTTGTTATCGAAGCCTGAAAGTCAGAAGGTGTATGTGGTCTTTCTCCATGACAAGTGGGAATTAATGGGAAGTAAGTTATTCTTCTGTCGAGGTGTTTACTAAGGGAAGAGAGCAGGCACAAAAACAGTTGGAGTGGAGTAAGAGATGTGCTGCAAGTTTCATCCTGACGTACCTTGAGATAATTTATTCTGATCTCCCCGTACTCTAAGATACCATTGCCTTCAATCAGCATGTACTGAACATCACTGAGTAGTTCTAATTTCTATTATTAGCATTGTAATGTGAAACCTAGTCACGTGTCCAGTATGGGACTTTGTGTTCCTTCTCTTTCTTCTTTTCATATCCCTGCATTCATGAAATGCTATGAAATCAGATACTATAGAAAACATTGTCTAATAGCTTGCCTTTTTTTTTTTGGTCTTAATTTTTCTTCCTATTGTCAAACTGCATTCACAGTCTAGAAGAGCCTTCTCCCTGCAGAAAACACTGATACTTCCATACATAATTCTGTTGCTTGAGTTGTGCTGAAATCACTGTGATGCTGAAGTCTGGTCCTGTCTGTCTGCTAGAATTTGGTTTAGGTTTCCAAACATTGCATGTTAGTAATGGTAACAAAGGGTTCCCATCTTGTGGGCCAGGAGGAATCAAGAGAGACTTGAAAACTTTGTAGGTTCTTGGTGCACTTCTATATTGTTGTTCACCTGGTGAGTCTCGTGTGCTCTTGGCTTGCAAGTTAGAGATGTCCAAGCAAAATATGGGCTCTGGGCATACATTTGGAATACAGATTATCCATCTGGTACTCCTCAGGAAGATGTGAGATATTTTTTAATCAGTTTCAGAAAAAAGTTGAAAAAGATACGAGCAGAATTTTATCTGCCTCTTCACTGGTCTTAAAGTTCCTTTGGATTTGTCTGTCACTCTTCTGTGGTTTGAGGGCCTTCTTGTCTCACATTGTCTTACTATCCCATCTCAGCATGTGTCTCTATCCTATAACAATACTTCTCCTTTTAAGAAATGCAGTTCTTCTGTTAATTCTGTCCAAGAAATGTCACCATTGATTTAACAGGACAGCATGTCACTGCATAAGGGATGTGGTGCATCTTGTCAGGCTCTAGGTCCCTAAGTCTGAACCAGCACATTATCCTAATGGCCTCTGTTTGAAATGAAAATCATTAGGAGTGGTCTGGTCTGATGTACCTCTCTGACTAGGTTCCTTCTGTTAAACTTCTGCAAATGTCTCCTCAATATGAAGATTACAGAACATTAGACAAGTAATGCAGTTTTTCAAATAAAAGAGAAATCCCAGAAGCAGTGAAGCTTGTGCATGCTATGAGCATATGTTAATCTGTCTTATTGGAACTGATGAAACTGTAATTTCATCAGTTCCCTCTCTTGGCAAGTTTAGGTTTGATACAAGCACAGCAACATATGTTAGGGGGAGAGAGTGAGTGTCCCAAGCTTTGAATTATGACTGAAAACACTGCGGAGGAGACTGTTTTTTAGGATTTGGAGTTGAGAGGAACTCTTCAAGATAAGTGGTCTCAATTCCTTTTTTAGCAGAAGGAGTATTAGGCTTTCTGAAAGGTGTTGTTTTGCCAAAAGTGAAATGGGTTCTTTTCCTTGCATCACAGAGTCGAAATACAGCCAAGGTAGTATGTTTCATACTTGCTTTGTATTGACCAATTTGGTGAGCCTATTTCAAGAGGCAATGTAGTAACCCTTGTCACAGCCACCTACTCTATCATCTTCATCAACAACCAGCTTTTATCTTACTAATTCAAGCTGGTTGCTCATACACTCTGAAATTGGTTGGGTAATTATTCTCAATCAATACTGTGTAGTATTAAGGTAGTAACTTACCAGTCACAGGGTTCTTGGTTCAGTCACTGGTTTTGTTTTTAGAACTTTCCCACTAACATTAAGTGATGTTGCTCATAGAAATTAATGAAAAATGGAGCAAAAGCCAATCCTCAATTCAAACCTGTATATGTGTATTATCTTAGTGAGAGGTAAAGTTTTACAAGGAGTTCAAGAGGTTTTTCATTATTCAAAGTGAAAATAAAATCAGTGTGTTTTTAAATTCTCTGCAAGAAGAAGAAAACTGGGTGTACAGAAAGTGATTCCAACTCTTTAATCTTCTATTGCAATGTAATATAAAACTAATTGTGTACTCTTCCTTTCAGTTCACCTAACCTTTCAAACAAGCTAAATGATTTAATAGCTGAAATGTTAAGGTGGAAAGTACAAATTATGCTTCACTTTTATATTTTCTGAAAGAGAAATAATAGTAAAATTGGTGTGAAACCATAAAATGCTTCAGCCTTCATAGCTGACAAATGCAGTTGCAGTGTTTTGGTGGTAGCTCTAATTTTGGTAATTCTGACAGGTGCCAGTGGTACGAACCAAGTCTTGTGCCTGAACAATATGGTTTAAGGGTCAAATTAAATACGCATGTGCACAAAGTAAAGCTACCTTTTAAGTTTTTGTACAGCAAGAAGCAAAAAACCCCTTTTCTTTTCAAGTAACTTATTTACTCTGAACCAGACTTTTTCCTTCCTTAGCCTGAGCAAGACTTTAAAAAATAGTTCTAGAGAAGGAGCAGCTGTAAGCAGCTGAAATCAACAGTGAAGTATTTCACTACCAAGTCAAATGCTGTTTTATTTGCACTTTAAAGTATGAAAGTAGTTATGATTTGACATCTTGTTCATTGATTTCCTGCTATCCTCTCCCTCCACCCCCGGAGAGATTTTAATCCCGTGTGTGCAGTGTTATGGAAAGCCAGCGGTTCATAACACCAAACTGTGATGAGTAACCATGGCTATTTCCCTAGCAAGTTATGTGATACAGTTACGCTCTGTGGAATGACGCATTTTATGAATCAAAGCTGGGAGCCTGAGCTGTGACTTGTATACGTGTGGGATTTTGTACTGTAGTGTTGTTCCTGTGTTGTTTGCCTACAGTTCTGTGACTATGGATCCTTTTGTTCAAAACGGAGTGTTCCCCAGGGATTGGCCTGAGTATGCAGAGGTCTGATCTCTGCCATTTCACTCAGTTTTGGTGTGGGTTTTTTTTTTTTAAACTTAAGGTTTTTATCCCAGATGTTGGATGTGTGTGCAGTTGTATTCTATTTCTACATCTGTGTCAGTCTAAATGCTTTTCATAATTTTTGTGATTTTGGGTTTTTTTTCCATATTCCTCCATAGATGGGGAAGAACTGTGCTTCTGGAACTATAATGATATAGATAGGGGCACAGCTTTTGATTGAGGCAAATATGGACATGTACCTGAAGTTAAGGACATGCAAGTATTTTTTCTGCCGTGGTTGTTTCAATGCTAGTGCTTTGTCTGGAAGAAGGTATCTTCTTGACTGTTGCTGATATTCTAACTAACACATTAAGATCCTATAGATAAAGCAGATTGTACTTTGGTCAAGTTGAAGATCAGCTAGCACATGCTAAAGTACAGCTTGCCTTATCTTCACATTGTTCTTTCAGAACATGTGAGCCCATGTTTACTGGAGAAAAGAAAGGCATCTTTGAACAACCTAGTGAGAACAAGCTGTCCTTATTGGGTTTCAGAGGTTGTTGGATGAGGTAATTTCTAGTTTTTGCACATGCTTCTAGCCATATGTATATATCTAAATATCAGATTTATTAAAGCACTTTGGAAGCTTGTTTAAAAACATTTGCTTGACATCTTGACCTACTGAGTGCATGAAGTTCATAGTTATGGTATAGTTCAAGCTTTTATCATGTCCCTGGCTTCTTATTTTTGGGTTCATTGTTTGAGTGGATTGTGGTAATTATCAAAAGACTTTAAGAGGATAAAATTATTGAACTCTGATAGTTTCCTCTTTCACATAGAGTTGCCTAGACTACTGCTGTTTGATTAAGGTTTCCACCCTTTCCTATGCCTAACTCAATTTTAAGTCTTGATTCTCTCCATTTGTGAATCAGTACAGTTATTTATTAGAATAATCCTTGTATTAATAATAGCGTAAACCTGGTTGCAATTTTAGTGTCTGTTCTGCCCATTGCCACTTTCATCTGTGACATTCTCAGATGCCTAAAAAAGATGTCACAATTTTCACTTAATGGAAACTCATTGGTGAGCTTGACTTTGGATAGAGCATAAGCCACTCTAAAAATCGTCTTGTTCATTATTCTATTAATAATTAGTTTGAAAAGAGATCGTGTCTTTTGGGAGTATTTTTACAGAAAGACCATATTGTTTTAATGGTCATAAACCTTTCTATCTTCACAGCAAGATTTTGTAAATGTAGTTTATTTTGCATGATGCCTGAAAAGGTTGCTAAAAATTTAGCCATGCCTGAGTTTGACTGCTTAGTTAAAAAAACTTAATTTTTCCGTGTATTTAATAAAACAATTTAAAAATGGAATAGTAGAACAAGACAGCATAGGCTGCTTGTAGAGGTATGCAGTATTTGATGTCTGTTCCATAGAATGTTGCAAGCCAGTGATAAAATTACAAATATTTGTTTATAACTTATAATTGTGGGGAACAATTTGGAGGGAGGAATCAATATATTCTGGTTTACTCCAAAAGCATAGGCAATTTGAGGTTGAGAGAAAATTCAGATCTGCAAATATTAAGCAACTCCTAATTTGTGGAAATAGTTGTGATACTGTACTTTGTGTATATTAAATTAACAGCTTTTAATAAGACTGCACATAGGTGCAGGGTTTTATATTTGAAGCCATGGTTCAGGTTTTCTATTCTTCTTTCTTTCAGATTTGTTTGACTTTAGCAACACGGTTTATCTTTGAAGTAGTTGCCAGAAAGTTTAATAAGTGGAGAAAACTTCTGTGGGACCACACCATTCAGGGAGAGCTACTGATATGACAAGAAACCAAAAATCCCTGACATATTTTAGAACTCCCTGGAATACTATTGTAGTAAAGCAGCTGTCCTAATTGTAGCTTTCTGTTCATTAAATTCCATGGTTTTTAAGTTTATTCTCCGGATTTGGTTAGTGTACTTCCTATTCATATTGAAAATGCACACCTGGATAAAAAGATACCTATCTAAAGGAAGCTGGTGATTTGGCACTTGGGAGCTGATAAGGCTCCAGGATTAAGGAGAGCACAGTGATTCTTGGTAACTTGGAAGTGATTCAGTGTTTAATAATGGGAAAAGTTGTGGGTTGTGTGTTTTGTGGTTTTTTTTGTCTTACGTCTCTTTTGAACAGATAGTGCTTTATTATTTTTCAGATAAATATTTAATCTTTGGATTGGTTCATGTCCTGATGTGTGGTGCCTTTGACCAAAGGTACCAAATAACTGATGGATCATGGAAGTGTTCTGTTACTATTCAGTTACAGAGCCTGAACTGGCCAACAGCACTCTGCTTCTGGCCAGTGCACTGCGTATATCAGGCAGTATCTCCCTGGAATGAGTCAGGAAGATCACACTTTTGTTGTAGCAGATTGCATAGGCTTACAACATCACAGTTATTTCTCCTTGTCACTATGAACAGAAGAACACTATTACACAGCTGTGGAAAATCTGTGGTAAACTGGTAAACCCTGTTTATTACATGTTGATATATATCGGCTTTAGATCCTGAGATAGCGGCACATTTGATTTTACTGTGAGTGTCATTCCTCTAACTATACTTGGTTTCTAAACAAATTTATCTGACTTGTGAGCCATCAAAGGTCTTGTGGTAATCAAACAATGGTGCAGTGAAATATGAGGTTGGGCGTGTTCAGAATTAGGAAAATTTTTTTCACCAAGCGAATTAGAAAACTTTGGAACAGGCTGTCCAGGGAAGTGGTGGAGTCACCATCCCTGGGGGTATTTAAAAGATGTGTGGAAGTGGCACTTAGGGCCATGGATTAGTGGTGTCAGTGCTAGGCTAGTAGCTGGACTTGATGATCCTGGATGTCTTTTCCAGCCTAAATGATTCTATGATTTTGATGGAGAGAATTCATCACTAGAATAACTTCTTGTTACTTGTGTTGACTTCTACGTTCTGAAAACACACTATAAATAATGTTTTTTCAAACAAATCTTCTTCAAAAGGATTCCAGAGGAGTTGTGATTGTTTTATACAGAACTTTTCTTGTGATGTGTTACCCATTTTCTTTAGCTTAGGAAGGAGGATTCTGACCATTTATTAAAAAGTTTTGAAGGATAATATCCTTTTACATTAGAATTTGCAGAGATTAATTAATATGGTCTTAAAAGTGAGCCTATAGAATCTGTTGTATCGTGGTCTAAAGTTTGCTCTGTCACTGAGTACTCTCAGGAGGAAGCAATTTTGTTACTATTGTCAGTTACAACTTCTGTTACTTGTTAACCAGTGCGTGCTGTGTTGGTCTGACTGCGAGTAGTGTGTTGTGTACTACGGTCATCCTTGTTTGGTTTGGCTTTTTTTTTTTACTGATTACCCAGGAAGTAATTCTTTCCCAGTATAAAACAACTGTCTTAAAATTTCTCTTTTAGGTGTCAAAGCAAGCAGCCAAAGACAATTACAAGCCGTGTTAACTGGGTATGAAGGAAATAAATCTGAATGTTGCTTAGTCTCCCAAGTGTTGAGCATTGCAACTTTGTTATCACCTCATTTGCCAAAGGCAAAAGTAGATTTTTTTTTTGTCCGATGTTTGTGTCTCTGCCTTCTGTCCTCCAGAGGTTTATAAAAAGAATACATTAATGTAAACACCAAACATGGTTTCATCTCCTCCACTGCCTATCATCGTAGGATCATTGAATGGTTTAGGTTGGAAAGGACCTTAAAGATCATCGAGTCCCAACCTCTGTGTCGTGTGCAGGGACACCTTCCACTAGACCAGGTTGCTCAAATCCCCTCAGACCTGGCCTTGAACCCTTTCATGGATGAGGCGTCCACTGCCTTATCACCCCCACATGAAAGAATTTTGTCCTGATATCTGATTTGAATCTGCTCTCTCCTGGTTTAAAGCCATTCCCCTTTGTCCTATCACTATTCTCGTACAAAAGANGACAATTACAAGCCGTGTTAACTGGGTATGAAGGAAATAAATCTGAATGTTGCTTAGTCTCCCAAGTGTTGAGCATTGCAACTTTGTTATCACCTCATTTGCCAAAGGCAAAAGTAGATTTTTTTTTTGTCCGATGTTTGTGTCTCTGCCTTCTGTCCTCCAGAGGTTTATAAAAAGAATACATTAATGTAAACACCAAACATGGTTTCATCTCCTCCACTGCCTATCATCGTAGGATCATTGAATGGTTTAGGTTGGAAAGGACCTTAAAGATCATCGAGTCCCAACCTCTGTGTCGTGTGCAGGGACACCTTCCACTAGACCAGGTTGCTCAAATCCCCTCAGACCTGGCCTTGAACCCTTTCATGGATGAGGCGTCCACTGCCTTATCACCCCCACATGAAAGAATTTTGTCCTAATATCTGATTTGAATCTGCTCTCTCCTGGTTTAAAGCCATTCCCCTTTGTCCTATCACTATTCTCGTGCAAAACATTCCTTCTCCAGCTTTCTTGTAGTCTCGTTTTAGGGACTAGAAGGCGTAGTTTATTTAATTAGGTAAAATTACTTCTAACCCTAAGATACTATGCTTATCCTTATAACTTTTTTTTACAAAAGTAGATTGTAGGCCTAATGTTGCAGAAACTCTGAAGAAAGGGTTCCTGTAGGTGTCACCTCAGTTGTGTGGACGGTCATAGCACTGCAGGAATCCTGTACTTATCAGTGGTCCTCAGCTGCCACGTGCTGGCACCCAGAGCTGTGAAATGGCCTCTCTTGGTTAGAGATGGCTTGCAGCACTCCTTGAAGCACGTTTGCTTTGCTTTTCTGGCAGTGTGGAGAAAAACTGGCTTTACAACCATCTGCATGTTATAAGGCAAAGTTGAACTTTTAACACGGGTAATAAAAAAAGCCTGTTTTACTGGATTGATTTGATGGCAACTTCAAGGCAATCTGCAAATGTGCCTTTTGCCAGCAGATAAGGTCAGACAGCATGAGGAGCCTGGCTTTATTAATGTCCTTCTTTTCCATCTGTTGAGATCCCTTTTGGCAGTTGATGTGTGACAAGTAAATGAGATGCAAGTTTCTGTGTCTTCATACTTTTAACTTTGATGTGCTGTCAGCTGACCTCAAGCAACATTGGGTCAAATAAACGCTCAGCTCCTGAGTTTTGCTGTTTAAAAAGCATGCTGGTTGTCTATCCCTGCACCAATAATGTCCAGTTCTGTTGGTTAGTTTCAACACGTTTTATATGTATAATGTCTTAAAGACATCAAGCTGTGAACTATATAAAGAGGTTACTGCCTGCCCTAGGGCTGGGGCTTCTGTGTGAGGCTCTGCAGATGTTTGTATTGCTCTGCCCACACGGCGGAGAGTGAGCAGTTGCCTGACTTATGTTCAGTCACTACCTACACGGTGCTCTCTACATCCTCTGTCTGACAGCTGGGCAAGACTGACAGTATGGAGGAATGTGTGGGGCTCACAAAGGCTTGGGATCTGGGAGAAGAGAGGAAGGGCTCAGGCTTGGAGAATTGGCAGCGTGGAATCCTAAGAGATGAGAGTAGTAGTAGCTGCATGTTCAGAGGCATCCTGGCATACCTGTGTGACTCTCTGGGACAGTGGATGGTGCCAGAGGTACTCACCAAAAGGGATCACTGATATATTACCAAGTTATTATAGGACTTGACCAGTTACTTCTGTTATAAAGCTGTAGTTACTTGAAATGAATATTCTGCAGACATTGACTTCAAATATTATGCTTTTATTTGCAGGAGGCTTATGTTGTTTACTGTTTTTTTCATTTTGTTTGTGGTTTGTTGTTTCTTGGGTTTTTTTTAATTAGAAGCCTGGATATTACGGGAAAAATAATATTTGCTTTGAGAACTATTAAACTCTGGGAATAGGTTATGTAGAGAAGTATTGAAGTCTTTCTTGCTGGAAGTATTCAAGGTTTGACCTGATGGGACCTTGGAAAATCTATTTTAAAGTCCTACTTTCAAGAACAGTTAGACCAGATGATCTCCAGAGGTCCCTTTCAACCTAGATTTTTTCTGTGTTTCTGTGATCTAGGTCATATATAGCCATGTTTTTCTAAAATATTGGTGATAGTGTAATGAAAATTATATCAATCTTGTTAAAGTAAATGATATCTTTTCTGTTGAAAATAAATGTGAGAAATCAGTCCACCAATGCAATACCGTCGCCAGTACACAATGATAACCTTATTAAAATAGTTTACATTGTTCTAGATTAGAGAAATAGTTATAATGCTAAAACTCAGTTATTTTTACTTATATGAGACCAGAAGGAGCTCTTTGCATCCTGTAAGGATTTTACTTGATGCACTCCATGCTGCTTGAGTAGTGTTTAAAAACCTAGTTTCAAACCTAATCAGGAAGCATTTGACTATTAGTAGCAAATATTTCCCCCCCTTTATTATTGGTTGTATGTAAATGATGAATACCTGAATGAAGATTTTATGGCTGACTGCATGTTGTGTATGCATATGGATATATATGAAAACAACATGCACACTGATGTTTGTTGCAGAACAAATTGAGCAGGTTAAGCTTATAAATGGTGGAGCTGTATTTGTTTCACAACACTTTGAAGTAGATATATCCTGTTTGTAGTTGGTTTCTGGTATTTTTGTTAGTGGGTTTTGGTTTTTTTAAAAATTTGTCTGTCTGTTTTCCAAAATGGCCAGCTGTAGTGGTTGGCCTTCCCGGTGTAAGTGTTTTCAGTTTTGTCCTAGCAGTTCATTGTAGAAATTGTCACAAAGTCAATGTAATCTATTGAAATTCCCTGTATGACATTTCAAATTAAGCCTTTCAAATTTTGCCAAGGTAATTCTGCTGTCTACTGGTTCAGGAAATAATCCTGAGATCCGTGGTGATGTCTGTGAGTTCACTATGGGAAATCTGTACAGTGCTGCAGAAGACTTAAAAATTTAGACCTGGCTTTCAGAATGGAAATTAAGTATCTCTTACTGGAGATAACAAAATCCTGTAAGCTACTTCATGGGAAAGTATACTTAAGTGCTCAAAACCTTTTATGTTAACCTGTGACTGATTTGCAAATAAAATTAGGAGTAGGGACTACTTGGTTTAGTACTGATTTGTCTTGAGTTTATTTAGCAACTTTTAGATACTGTTTCCAGTGCTTAACTTTGCAATAGAAGAGGTACTATACATAAGGATATATTTTACAAGCCTGTTTTATAATGACTCCTCGGGTTCTTTTTAATTTTTTTTTTTTTTTT
>VZRS01003359.1:851972-918708 GCA_013398055.1 Ifrita kowaldi | reverse complement strand
TTTTTTTTTTTAGCTAGTAAAAGTACTTCAAGCAGGGAGAAAAACAGTTACAAGGTCAGCATTTCTCTGAATGAAAACTTTGTAAATTTTTACCTGGTGTTTCTAACAAGTTATTATTTTCTTTGTTGCTTGTTTTAATTATTTGATATCTTTGTTTTCTTTGCATTTAGATCAACCCTCCCGGTTTTTTTTGTTTTTGTTTTTGTTTTTGTTTTTTTTTCCCTGGCACCTAACCACTTTAGGACCTGCTCTTGAAGTGTGGAGCAAGGCATTTGCACTGTGATTGCCTTTGAGAAGAGATGTTTGATGTAGAAGTTTCTTATTCTTCCATGAGTCCTTAGCATAATTGCAGCCATCGCAGACCGTGTTCAAACAGATAGCGCTGCTGCAGGCACTGGTGTGCTGTCACCTTCCTCTGGATGGCTAGATTTATAATTAACTACTGTTTGCACAATTACAAATATTATAATTTAGGTGACAGCTCCCCTTAACAGGGCAGGGAAGGAAGGGGAGAAAAGACCTTCATGTGGATTAGTCCTAGAATAGAGGAGTTGGTGGTTTTGAATGCCTGCTAGCAGCAATGAGCCCACTTCTCGAGGCAGGCAGAGCACAGGCTTCCCCTGGGGTTTGTTCCGGGCGAGAGGGCGGTGAGCCCGCTGTGTTAGCTCAGCTCGCAGGTGCTCTGGAAACTCCCCCATCTCCGGGCGGCGTTTGGGAGCCTCCTGCCCGGCCCTGGTTAATGAATAGCTTGGACCTCCGTGTTCCAAGCGCGGGGCGGTCTGACGGTGTCACCGCGGCAGAGTGGGCAGGGTGTGCTGGGCTGGGGGCCCTGCAGTCACGCTTTTGGGGGTGGCAGAGGGCCCAGCACAACCAGGTTTCTCTTCCAAGCTCAGTTTTCAAGTCTCTTTTGGCGGTTTGCTTGCCTGAAAACCAGAGGAAAGTAGCCATCTAAAATCTGCATTTTTAAATTTTTTAATCCTTTCTTTACTGCATTTGTAATGAGAGTTGTATTTTGATACTGAATTTCTGAAGTTTGATAACACTTGGTAGTAGCTGGACTTCTAAATTTAAGAAAGAGTGCTACAGCGTCATAAGGATTTAATTTTACTTCAACCACATTGATATTCTGCTATTTTTGCTTTCCAAGTGTTTGATTAATTGATCAAAACAGTTTTGGTTTTTTCTGGAGCAAATTACAGTATGATTCCTCTGGTTCAACCTACATGAGTAAGAATGCACATTTCTTTCTTACAAGCTTAGTACACTACAGTACTAATTTAATTTTGTCCATCTTTGACAATGTTGCCAGTTTTCACCTTCATAGTTCAATATTGGTCATTGAGCAAAAAGATCTGATATAAGAAGGTGACAGTTGGCTAAACTGTTGCGTACTGAAAGCTTGGGGTAGAAGAAAGTAATTAGTATGGTCTGTGATGATGGTTGTAATAATACCACCAGAAAGGGTTGTCATCTTTGTTCTTCTGAGGTTTTCATTTCCCTCTCCTTCTGGAGATATTAATAAGAGGGAGCTGAGCCATTGGTCTCGCAGCATTAAAAGTGAATGATGGCAAAATATTTTATACTGTGGCAGATCAAACCATCTGTAAAACAAGAAGTTAAGACCTGTGTTGAAGTGTAGTAGTGCATGTCTGGCACAGAAGTTAATGTGTGTATGTGGTCACTGTTAGCTGTCCGTACACAAAGAATTTGAGTCATGTTGGAGGAAAAGGTGACAAATTCAGTAGTAAGAGAATGCCAGATAGTTGAATGAGGTGCATCTGACTCCTCACACAACTGTGCAAATAACATTGCTTGAGATTGGCTGGGACTAAAAAGAGGTGCTGTCAAGGAAATGCTTCAGACTCAACATGAAATTATACTAGCTAACATTTATGAAGGGAAACCCAAAAAAGATACTGAAACTTCAAAGGGTATTTTAAAAACCAAGCAACTATGACCCCCCCCTCCAAAACCCCCCCAAAATGCCCGAAACACCATCTTTTATTTCACAATAATGAGTGGTTTAACCCCTCTCCTTTTTTTTTTTTTTTTTAATGGTGGTAGTAGGAATTTCTACAAATCCTAAATATCTTCTTTTTCTTTTTTGCCTGGCACTGATCTAGTTCTTCAGGTGCAAACTTCATTCATTGTTTTAAAGATGCCAGGTAATTCCCCTCTACTGTCTCATCTAATTTCTTCTTCAGTCTCTGCATTGTTGTCATACCCGTGTTACCGTTTTCTTCATTCCATCCCATTGTGTTTTTGTGTCTGGTCTTCTGCTTATTCTACTTGAAACCCCCTATGTTCTTCAGAGCCTGGGCTAGTTCCTGATTCAATTAGTCTTATCAGTTCTGATTTATTTTTATATTTGAACATCATCTGATATAATGCTTTTAAAATTTGTGGAAAGGGGAGCTCTTTCTTCATGAAAACAATAAGAAATAAACCAAGAAGCATTCCCTTTTTGATTTTTCCTCGAGGTTTTGAAGTGCTTCCCAGCCAGAGCTTTGCTATGAAGTTCTCTTAGACCTCCCTTCCAGACACACTGCTGTGATTCGCTTTGGCTGCTTTGTGTTTGCTGGCTCAGGGTAGGCAGCCAGCTTGCCATTGCATTCACTCTCCAGCAAAACTGTCCTACCAGTTATTGTTTCTCGTCTTGCAAATTGCCTTTACTTTGAAAGAATTTCTGTTCTTGTTGTATTGCTTCAAGAGGGGGACTCTATACTGCTGCATGAATTTAACCTGGTTGAAGGTTACATACCTTGCAAGTTTTGGCTAGATTTAGCAGTTCATTTGCAGTGCATGCTGAAGCTGAATCCCCACCCCATTTTTGCAAGGGACAAACTTGCTTAGGTGAAATTCTACGTTTTATGAATAGTAGGAAAGTGTATGTGGTACAGGTCAGAATTTGTACTTTGATTCCAAAGATCAGTTGGCAGTTGAGAGCAGCATTCAGCATGTGTAAATATTGATGTCACATTCGGAAAGCTCTTGTGGGCAAGCAGACTGCTTGCTTGGTCATGACAAGGTACATTTTGCACTAGGAAAGCAATTAAGATTACATAAGCTAAGATGAGTATTTTTATTTAGGTGTAATTTAGGGTAGGCAATCTGCAATAGGGGTCATTACCTTTGTTACTGATTACAGCATAAACTTAAATATTAGAGATCTATGTAAAGGTTTGGCTAATAGCTTTCAAAATCAAGTTGTTAATCTATTTTATTAGATTGCTATTCAGTTGCTAAGGTAAAATCACCTTGATGACATCGAAGAATCCGTTCCAAATTAATTTCTTCTTTAAAGCCCTCATGATGATCAGTTATTTCCAGAAAAAAAGGCTGTTTTGTCATTGATTTGCTGTACTGCTTACTTTTGGTAAATTGAGTCTCAAGCAAAACTAGAAATATAGTATTGTGTGTTCAAGTAGTCCTTGTTTTGATGCTTTTCCTTTGAAATGCTTTTCTGGTATATTGGAGCATTATGAAAGAAACATGAAGGCAAGAAAGCATTAGTAGCTGTGGACTTCTGTCGTGTTTTTCATTCCAGCTGTTCTGTGGTCAGTGCTCTAACCAGATGAGATGCTGCAGTCAACTCCTTCTACCTCTCCCAGCCCTTCCACATTAGGTTTTGAGGAATTTGCCTGTTGGGGGGTGTTGTCTGTTACCTCTGCCTTGCAAAAGTGCTGAGCAGTGAGGAGACTTGGAGAGATACTGGATCTCGGCTCTGTAAGCAGGGCTCTCCCTTTTTGCTCCTGTTTCAGTGCAAACCAGCAATGCTGGCCTAGTGCCTGCATTCCTCCATAATCAGTTGCCACAGCATGCTAAGATTGCTTTGTGGGATGTAGATAAATATTCTACCTGCCAGGCAGGAATACAAAAACTGAAATAGAAAGGCTTGAGGAATGTCAGATCTACTTGGCCAAATTTGGTGTGTGTGTTTGAAAATGCTTGGCATTGTCTTGTGCATTGAATGATTTGAAACTTAAAAACCAAACTAGACTCTGAGTTATAGACTCCAAAAAACAGCAGCAGTTGATACATAGGGGCACATTCTCAAAAATGAGATGGTTTCATTCTGTAAATTATGTGACCTTGGCTGTGCATGGGAGCTTTAACAGCCTTGTAAATACAAGGTTGAAGAGACTTGCATTACTTCAGATGCAACAGGAGGCTTTGTTATAAATGCCCATTTGTTGGATCACTGTGTTAAAAACGAGTAAAAACTATCTAAGTGGGCTTAAATTATTTGTATAAGTGCTATATGTCGGTAGGAGAGTTGGAGAAGAAACAACAAAACACCAAATAAGCTAAAACTACCTCCCCACCTACCCCAATGAGCCCAAAGGAGTACTTTACTCAACCGCAAGCAGTTCTTTACCAGACTCCTTTACAAAATCTCACTCTAACCCATTCCATTTTACTCCCCCAAACTCCAACTGTGGTTTGCATGACTCTTGCTCACTCTTTTTTGATGGCCTTGTGGCAGAAGTTTTAGCAGGTATTTGTCTAAAGGTGGCCCAATATGCTCACTCGCGCTATGATGGTGGAGGGGTGCTCTGCCTTCCCTGGTCCAGGGAGGTGTTGGGCTGCCAGGGACACAGCAGTCCAGTCAGCCTGCAGCCTTTGGCTGAGCTTGGCACCAAAGCTGCATTGAATCCTGACTGGGAGGTTGCTTTTTGGCTCTTTGGGGGCTTAAGTTAATTAATATGTTGAAAGGAAAAAATGAGGAAAAGATAGCTGCCGCTGGGTTGGCAGTGGAGGGAAGATGCAGGAGCATGTATTTTAGGTGAATGCTTTTTGGTGCGGTCTCCTTCTGGTGTGGTGTGCCATGGTCACAGGGTGCGTGTTAATCTTGTAGGGTGGTGAAAAAATTGCCTAACAGGCATGTAAAGATGTAAATGTTTAGATTTTACTGGTCTGAAACATACACTGTTTAAATACTGATGGAAGACCAGAAAGCACAAGTTGTTTGCAAGCTAGTACTTGTTCTGTAGTATGTTTACTCTATTTTTTTCTTCACTGTGTGTACGAATTACTTTCTTCTTTTAAAGTGAGGACATCCAAGCATGAGCAAGAATTGGGAAAATGTCTAGCTAGTTTGGGTGGCAGTGTAGCTTTTTTTTTGTTTGTCTATTCTCTTTGTGCAGGAGGAAAAAGACTCGTGCGAAAGCTACAGAAATGCAGTCAGGTCTACTTTCAGGTCCTGGAGAACAGTTTGATCTTATTGATAACAAATTCTTGTGACACTAGATGTTTTGAAGTCTGTGGAACAAACTGAAAAGGGAAGAAAGATATGTGCTTTGGTAAGCTTAAAATACAAATTTATCTGTTAGTCATAAATGGGGGAGGAAGATGAGATGAAGATAGGAAAGAATGGCAGAAAACTGTTCATCTGTGGCCGTTGTTTACAAAGTGCAGATGCTCCTAGACTGGCTTTTCACAGTGTGTATTTGCTTTGTCTTCTTGACTTACAAATCATCATATAATGGGTTGGATTGGGAGAGACCTTAAAGATCACCTAGTTCCTGACCCCCTACCATGAGCAGGGATACCTTCTAGACCAGGTCGCTCAAAGCTCCTTCCTGCCTGGCCTTGAACACTTCCAGGGATGGGACATCCACAACTTGTCTGGGCAACCCTCACCATCCTCAGAGTGAAGATTTTCTGCCCAATATCTAATCTAAATTTCTCTTTTAGTTTAAAGTCATTAACCCCTTTCCTATCACTACACGTCCATGTAAAGGTTGTAAATTTTCTGGAGGTGTTCTTCTCCCTTAGTCCCCTCACATGGTAAGTAAACTTCTTACGTGAACATCTTCAGTTTTGTTGTTCTGAATATGTAACAACAAGAAGTTATGATCAAAGTATCAGGAGGTGTTTTAATTTTAGCATGTTGTTTAGGTTTTGATTCCGAGGTGCAAGGTTTTTGAAGTACATTTTCAAATTCTTTCCTGAAGGTCATGAGGTAGAACTTTGTGTAATTCCTTCAACACAACTAGTTTTGTGAGACTTGAGGATCTCCTGAACTTTTGTCATTTTGAACAGTCTTGGAGTATAAATTGAATAATAGAATTATAGTCTCTGAAAGAAATACTTTTTTCTGTCTGTAGAGCTTGAAGTTCCCTTCATAACATAACGTTCAGTTTCCAGATTGCTATTGTGTCCTTCCTTTTTCTTTTAAAGGAAGGATTGCTGCGATTTGGTTATTTTACCATTTTAGCTTTTTCAAGAGTATTCTGTGGTTAACTGCAGATTGCCAATTCTGTGTTCCAAATCCCGTTGGGGACTTTTTGAAGTCATAGGTTTTATAACAGAAATCTTCTGTTATGCTTAAGGGAATATATTTCAAAGGCTTGTGGCAGAATGTGGATTATAAAATAGATGAAATAGGAATGTATGGAAAACAGTTCTGTGAAGTTTTAAGCTTTAAGGTCTAAAAGAAATATCTGGGTTCATAAAGATAACTTGTAGTAATTCTGAAGAGTTTTTTGTTCATTAACACAATTTACAAGACAGGCTTTCTTCTGAGATCTGGAATGTTTTCTTGCAAAAAGTATGCACTGGGTTTTTTTGTTGCCAGTGATGAGATTTTCTTCTTCCCAAGTCTGAATGGCACACAGTCCTCTGTTGTATTGAGAAGCAGATTGGGTATTGTACACAGTGGAAAACACCGAGTAACAGTGGCAGGTCTTGATCTGCTACTCAACTGTGTCCGCGCACGAAGGAAACTTCAGTCATCTGCAATTTCAGGCTGTTTCTCAAGTTTAGTAACAATCCAGCACTGAATTTTGTGTGGAATTTCTGGTTTCTTTAAAAGTGGAGTTGGCTTTCTGTGGCATTAGTACTCGTTAATACTCTCACAGCCGCGATTAAGGTGTTTTCTCTCCTACTTTCCCCTTTGGCAACAAATGGCAGTCACCACTGCCAGCAGCATCTTTCTGAGCTGACAGATTTAAGGGCCATTCAGTCCTTCTGTAGAAGAACAGGTTCTTAAGTGTATCCACAATCTTGTTGCCTAGCCCCTGTTTTTTCAAGGTTTTGAAAAGTATGCTTTGGCAATTATTTCCAGCATGATCCGTGTTCAATTTGGGGAGGAGGAAAGTGACTGTTTCACAAAATATCAATAGTGACAACATCAGAAATAGAACATGAACATCTAGATTCACAGCCTTGCACTGAGTCTATACTCTGTTCTGTCTACAATCTGCTGCTTTCCTGCTCTTTAAAAAACAGCTTAAATTTCTTTTGCTTTGAAGAAAGAAGATGACATGTGAGGTACAATGACATCAGTCCTGTTGAAAAGACTGAAATCTTTAATAACTGTAGCTTTGATGTGCAAAATGTTCTCCGTTAATTGGAGGCAAAAATTATAAAAATATCTCTTTTATTTGTCTGGTTAATTTATACATGAAAAAATTACTTTAGACATGTATTTGAGATATGAGGAAAGGTTTGTTTTGGAAAGCTGATGTTTGGTTGGTTTTTTTAAACACACCTGACTCACAAGAGGCATTATCTGCAATTTGTGATTTTTTTTGGTAGGCCATCATCATGCTACATTGGCAAATGAAATGTTTCAATGTATATCAGTAGTCATAGGTGGAGGACAACAGTTCAAAGTTACTATCAGAGAAGAGCATGTCTCACATAGGGAACATTATATGGGCGCTTGATGCTTTTCTGATATTCTCAGCAACATTCTCAAAAGTGAAATTTTTATATGCGTATTTATGTTACCCTAGAGATTAATATTAACCTGCAAGCATACTGGATAGTGTGAGATTTGTGTGAATAATCCCTGTTTAACTCTAAGGTGTTTTTTGTGTTTTAAAAAACAGTAGAAGTAGCACAGGTAGTTTCTAGACTGTTTGTTTGGTATCATACTATGGATATAGTAAAAAAATAGAATTTCCCTCTAAAAGCACGGTTTGGAAATATGTTTTCATCCTTAGAGCTTTGGTTATTTTTCTACATCTCTTCCTGAATCTGTCATGCAGGTGATTAAAATTCTGCTTAAATATCACAACTTTACTTGGCAGTAAAATTGACATGATGGTTCTTCCTTCGTGTTTCATGTTATGTGTCATACAAAAGTTTCAGGACACACAGTTTATTGCCTGCTATTTAGAATATGAGGTCTTTTTTGTATTTCAGTTTTCATATGGTGATTAATTTGATAACTGAGGTTTCAGAATATTTTAGTTGCTTGTCTTCATAAATTTCGGTGGTGAATGCTTACCTACTTGGTTTTGAAAATTTGAAGGCATAAATTATTTGTTCTATGTAAACTAATATATTTATTGGAAATGTTGGTAGCTGGGCACTGCCCTGCTCAGCTTTCACTTTGTCTCAGCATTCATGTTCTTCCACTCGTGTGTTAATGTTGGTAGCATAAGACTCTACCGAGGTGAGGAAGGTGAACTTCGGCTTTCATTCGGCAGTTTTTAGTTTGAATTCATGCGACATTGTTAGTTACCTCTTGAAGGCATTATTTGGAAAACAAACTAGTGATAGCCCTTGTATTTTTCAGTGAGATGGTTTTTTTTTTCTGTGCTGTGGTCTACTTAAAGCTGAGGCAGGCAATAGAGGAAGCCATAGAGTTCCTGAATGCTTCAATTGACATGGTGCAGGAAGTGCAGCAGGGCGCTATTTACTGCCTCCAACACTGGCTGAAAGCCTTATTTTATACGTATTTTTTTTTTAAATAAACGTCATAAAGATCTCTGATGCGAGCAATAAAAACTGCAAAAAATGTGAAAGCATTGTAAGTGTGTCTTGTTCTCATCTGTATTTCATAGTATTTTAACAGTGTAGGGAGTAGATCTCTTCAGATGCTTTTTCTTCCCACTATTTTTTTTCTGCTCTCGCTCATTCTGCATGCAGTAGATCCTGTCTCTGTACTTGTGCTAATCCTGTGTCTCAGGCCTAGCAATAACGCTTCATGCTCTTTGAAATGACACATTGGATCCACAATGCCTTACCTGCATGATTTTATTCTACGTATGTAAAAAAACATTTGTGAAGTTGGCATGACCAGATTTACACCCTTGAAGTTTGAGGAGTTATTCGTACAATCTTGTTTGATCCTTTGCAAATGTGACCAAAATATTTACCTCAGAAGGTGGAATAAATGATGTTAAGAACACAAGTTCTGAACAAGACTGAAATTGATGGTCAGTATTGTTTTTCCACCAATAAGCTC
Organism: Ifrita kowaldi; assembly: GCA_013398055.1. Lineage (NCBI taxonomy): Eukaryota > Metazoa > Chordata > Aves > Passeriformes > Cinclosomatidae > Ifrita > Ifrita kowaldi. The sequence goes on along the minus strand of VZRS01003359.1, from coordinate 909,506 downwards.
TTCTAGAATTTAGTTACCTTTAGGTTGTCTGATTTCAAGATTAAGTTTTCAGATAACCAGTCTTTGCTGCTGAACATGTTGCTGAAAGGCTGGGATAAGTCTTCTAACCCCCAGGCCCGCATGTAAAGGCTATTACTATGTAAAGACTATGATTATATTTGTCAAATAATCTCTATTAACCTGTAATGGCAGGCTGTTCTGCTGCTTCAGTCTCAACAGCAAGAACTGTTGGGATGCCTGAAGCTGTGCATGTTTTAAGACTCTCCAGGTAAAAATCTTTTTGGTAAATCTTTGCTGGTGAAGCAAACCTTTGTCAAAAAGGGAGGGGAGAGAGGAAGAAGGTTCTCTGAAAAGTTGAAATGGAATCTTTGTCACTAAAACTTGTCTTGGAATGAGTATATATATATATATACAGAAAAAACATTTGATGTGACTATTCCCCTTTTTAAGGATAATTCATTCACTTAGTGTTTTTACTCTGTCAGTGTAAGATGATCCCCAACAGAAATGGTGTTCCCAATCCAGCTGCATGAGTGTACATAGATCCCAGGCCGCAGAACGGGAATAAGAATGGGAGGCTTACTGTGGTGCATGGCTTATCTGCACCAGGTACTGCAGCTGCTCACACTGCTTGCATTACCTTCAGTATGATGTCGGTTTAGTGGGATCTCAGTGACAGGTCAGTCAGGATGCAGTATAATGCTAGAACTAAAAGGCATATTTCCTCTCCCATCCGCCTCTTTCAGTCTGTCTTTGACATTCACGCGTGATCTTGCTGAATCCAGAATTTAAAATAGCCGGATTTCCCATTAAAACACTTTGCAATATGGATTTACCATGGTTGTGTTAAAATGAAAAGCTGAATGAAGGGCAAGAAAGGCTTGCAAAACCATTTAATAACTCAATTTTAGGTACTAATTAAACATCTAACATCTTGTAATGGTGCGGGGATTTTTTAAAATTTATTCAACTGCATATATTGGATTCTCTTCTAAGAGGCAATGACTACTGTAGATAGGTAGGTACCTGATTTCTAGACATAGGAACAAATATAGTTTATTTACTTTTCTGGCTTTTAAAAGTGACATAGGAAGCTAGATTCTAATTTTGTGGAGGTTAGAGGAGGAAAGAATATTCACAATTACTTGTGGTCTGGTTTTTGTTTTTAGAACAAGCCCTTTTCCCATGTAACTACCTTCATTGAAACTAAAATGCTTTGAAGTACATTCTAAATAAACAAATAGAGGTGTCATAGTATATGTGGTCTACCCTGAAGGCTTATTTGTGAGTGAGCTCCAGCATTAAGGGCTATTAAATGAAGAAGAGGTATCATTCTATTTTACAGTGGAAAGATGTTTTTTCTTTGCTCTGTTCTGTACTAGTGCTGGTAAATATTGGGCTGGCAATATGTGTTATACCTGTTTAAGGTATAAATTCAAAATGATGGTTTTGTTGCTTGTATGGACTAATTTTCTGTGAAGAATCTCTGCCTATATGGTCTATTTTTCTGGAAAACTGAAGACGATAACTAGAATGATTTAAGCCTTATTAGTGCAATTTTTGATAACATTCTTAGAATGCTTTGGTAGACCTATTGGTTACCTATATGACAGATAAATAATGTTGCTGTGCTTGAAAATATCACAGGTGCCAGCCACTGGAAGCAAATATAAGAAAGCCAAATCTTTAATTTTATTGATGTTGATTTTAACCTTGGTGTTACTAATGATATTGCTGCCTTTCTTAAAGAGCAATGGTTTGAAAACTTGCAGCTACTGTTTTGGAAGTTGTGTGTGTATCTACACAAATGCAGCAACTTTCAACGTGGATATTAACCTTTATTTTTGTTTTAAGCAAGGCTATGCTGCAACAAGTATTTTATTCTTTGTATTGGAGGTATTTTTGTAATTTATTTTTAATAATTTTAGTACGATAACCTATAAGGCTTAATCATTTAAGACTTTCATGCTTGTTCTATATTTATGATTTAATTGCTTTGGATCAGATTTTTTTTTAGCTTTTATTTTCACAAGTGATGTGTAGTTTCATCATGTTATGATGCTTCTGACTTTCACATTTACTTTCTATATAACTTACCTGAATATGTCAGGGAAATTTTGTGAGGAAATAACTACAGATAAGGAGAAAATTGTGACCTGCACACATTGCTCAAAATGAAGTTTATCTTTTACTTTGGCTATTGCTTTAGTAATGCCTGGTAATTTGTATCATGGTCAATACCTCTTGGGATTTTCCTGTGAAATAGAAGAACTAAATTTTTTATTGATAGGGAGGCATCTAGTTTCTCACTGGGAATGTAGCAAAAATGAAGTATTTCCTCTGCAGAAGGTGAAAGCAGAAGCTGGTTTTCACAGATAGTGAGTTAAACCTAATTCTTCTATTTGGAAAATCTGGCTGAATAATTTAGTCGTCGTTAAGATGCACTGATGATAGATATGGCTTTGAGGTGTGCAAATAATTCTTAACTGCATGGGCTGATGCATGATAAAGAGCATTTGTATCAGTTGTCTTAGGGATATACATTGTTACAAAGATATCTTTAATTTGTTCTACCTCTTTCTATTCCCATTTAATTTATTTTGTATCTTTTAAGTAAAGGAACAGATAACCAGAAAATTTAACTGTTATTTAAAGGACATACAAGACTTGGGCGTATCTTTAGTACTATAATTTTCCCCTTCCTTGTCATTCCTTGTCAAGGATGGTCACTCAGACAATGAAAGTGGGTTAGAAGCACTATCCTTTCATAAATTACATTCCCACAGATTTTGTAATTTATATGATTTTTGAGAGGCCAACGTTTTCAGTCAAGACTGAGAAAACTTAATGCAGTAGTCTCCTCCTAGAAAAAACATGAGTGCAGCCACTTACAGGAGTAAATTATCCCCATTTACCCAATGAAATGAAGGTAATAAATGATTTATTTAAAAAAAAAATCACAAACCCAACAAAACTATTCACAGTTATACACAGTACAAATATATGTAAAAGGTCCTTGAATGTATACTCAGCAAATCTGCCCTTGATTTAATTCCTTAGTAAAAAAGAAGTTAATGGTAGTTATACTGATAATAAAGTCTTACATTTTTCTAACAACAATTTCTGAGCAAGTTGGAAAGAAATGAAATGCTGGTATGGAAAAAATATTTTTAAAAGTCAGCCTTCAATACAAAAGATGAGGAAAACATGTTATTTTTGTTCTGCTTGACTGCAGCATTGCTGTGGGAGAAGGCATGCATAACCAAACTTGTCCGGAAATGTGTTTAATGTACTTGGAAAACATTAACTTCTCTCTGTAGTTATATTTGTATTTGTTTCTCCTGTAAGCCTATTGCATGATTTCATTATGGGATAGAATTCCACATGTTTGTTTTATACTTTGTAACTGTGAAAATAACTGTGTTTTGGGGTGGTTTTGTTTGTTTGTTTAATTAAAATGTAGCTCCCAACTTTTTGGATTTGACATGCTTATTTTAGGGAAAGGGGAAAAAATATTTAAGTATTGACTTGTAAGAAAATTTTGAACATTATCAACAGGTTTTTTTTCTTTGGTTTCATTTGTAAATCAGCCTTCTTCCTGAGGCTACAAACAGGAACTGAGATTTGCATGTAATGGCTGGTTCTGGTTGCTCAGGACTGGATGGTGATTACTGGGGCTTAAGAGCCAGCTTCTGGTCTTGCTGGGGATCCCAGTGGCCCCTCCGCCTTCCCCAAAAGCAGTTGCCCTTGAAGGTTCCTTCATGTGCTTCTACACATTGCACTGGGGTCCATAAGCCATTCCAGCAATCTGGCCCTATTTAAAATATAGCATTAAACACTTGGATGAAAAGTCATGGAGTACATGCCAACAGCTCAGCTGCTCACCTGTCTCCTATTCTCCTTCTCTTGCCCTTTAGGCTAGGGATTCACGAAGTTGTTTCCTTGCAGACTTGCTGAGCATGTGGCAGGCTGAGGTGGGATGTGCAAAGTGATGGGGGCAGGTTCCTGCTGTGTGACACCTGTAACAGTGCTCCCTCAGGAGCTCACTTCTGCACAGTGGTGCTCAAGGCCATGGAGGTGGGAAGTAGAAGGTGTGGCTTTGCCTGCTGGGGACTCCAGCTGGTGGCAGTTTCCTAGGGCTTGATTAGGCCCCTTGAGCTCTGGTTGACTGATGGCTGTGGTGTCCAAACACTCAGCCATTTGTCCCTGTCTTGGCACAGTTCTTGTGGCCAACCGGCTTTGTCAAGGACAGCCTCAGCTGGGGCTCTTTGCTCACTGTAAACACAAACCATGAACTCTGTGTTGCTGGTGTGATTTTACATAAAATTGTAAAAAGAAAGGAATTGCAGGTTTTCATTTGTGAACCCAATGCAAATTGGTCACACTAGCAGGTTTGAATTTCTCATGATGAATTTCCAACTTACTGCTTCACTTGGGGCACTGGGCATATAACCCAGCATCCAGCAGATCACCTGAAGGTGTTAAATCAAATGTAACTGTGAAAATTGAGCACAAGACTATAAATTTCAAACTAAGCACCTCTTGTTTTTTAATGAACTGCAGTATATAAGTATGTGTTACTGTTAGTTCTTGGATAGCTTAGGTTGTCCAGGAGACAGGCTGGGCTTCCTACAGAAGGACCATGGTATGAAATGAACCTGCATTTTCTTGTGTGACTACTCACAGTCACTTAAATAAAAGTCATCAATTGGTTTACTCAGGTTTATTTTCTTGCAGTTATAAGTGTTTCTTTTTTGGTTGGTGTTTTTTTCTTGTTGTTTTTCTGGATAGCAAGTACATATACATATATAAATGTTATTGATGCTATTGTATTGGCTTCTGCAGTTGAAGTTTGAAGAAGTGAGTAGCAAGATCTAGCTAAATTGTAAAAAATAATGTGCTTGAAAAAATAGTAATTCCCTTCTGGAGAGTGATTAGGGCTAGGCATCAAAATGTCTGAAGGGTCTCGAAGTGTGGCTTAGCTTGCAACATGTTCTGCACTAGGGCTTCAGGGGCTGTGCACTATTTTCTTCCTTTATCTGGGTAGATCAGGAGCAGAGTGTTGCAGACTCCTGTGATTGTTGCTCTCTCCTGAAGCTTGACAAAGTTTGAAGATAATTAGGGTGTAGAGAAAGGGAATGGTGGAAGTGTAAGAGAGGTTGGGGATTATAAGCAAAAGGGTCAAATACCCTTTTTTCCCAGGAGTGGAGAATTCTGTGTGCTGGGAGCGTTAGGCGTTGCAACGCAGTCTCAGCCCTGAAGGCCGGGCTGATGAAGCTTTGAATCTGGCTAACAAAAACATTCTCTCTCATCTGGTGGCTGGCCCACAGTGAAGGGTAACCTTCCTCTTACCTGTCAGTGGACTAGTGGGCAGAGAGCTATTTCTGTAAGTGAGAAGGGGTTTTTTGCCAGCTGAGGTGGGCAGTGGAGAAAAGACTTTGTAGTATAATTAATGTAGTTACTTGACTTTTTGGTGAAAGATGAACACAGTGCTGAATAAGTAGTTTGAAACTTAGCTGCTAGAAAATTAGAGAATGTGAGATTGAAGGCTTCCTCTACAATCCTAGTTTGTCGTCATCTTTTTGTATACCGTTGATAATTGGATAACTGTATATTTCATTTAAAAGCAACCATTCCTAAATTAGCCTATTTTCTGGATAAAAAAAAAAATTAACATACTGTGATTAACTGCAGACTGTGTATCAAGAAAAGTTGCAAAGCAATATGAGTGTTTTGTGGTTTATATGGAAATATTGTTCATCATTCTCCTAAAGATTGCCTCTTCCTTTTTATCTCCTCCTTTAAAAACAAAAGAAAAGAAAAGAGCCAGAGAAAACAAACAGCTAAAACCCCCAAACCACACCTTTTCCTAGGAAAAAAAATGCATGCTGGCTGAAAAATGAGTCTTGACAGCTTACAGTTTTGATTTTAGAAAATGTACAATGGTGAACTATCAATTGGCGGACAAAAAAAACCCCATGAGAGTATTGTTGGAAGTGTTGAATGCTTATGTGTGTCTGACTTCTGAGCTGTCTGTGAGAAGGCAATTGTTTTAGCTGCTTCTGAGTATAGATTACACATAGCTGAGTGAAGATGGATCACTGCGCTGCTTTGTTGTCTTTGCAACCCCAAAAACCCCACTTTATATAATTTTACATGTCACAGCTCTTCATGCTTTTCATGTTACCCTTTTGAAGAGATGTGTAGTAGATGCAGTGCTTCAGTATTTTAAGTGGGATTTTTTTTTTCTAAATTGTTCCATTTCTGTAGCTGAGTAAAAGTAAAGCCAGTCTGTGTTTTTGGCAGATACACAAAAAAGGGGAGATGGCAAATTAGTACTCATATAGGTCCTGTTTAGGTTGGCCAGCAGTCTATGTGACACTCATATTATGCAAGTCTCTTTGTAGCTGTCCCCTTATAAGTGAGGTATGGTTTGGTAATTGGTATGGTAATTAACCTGGAAAAGTATCCTCTGCTTCGCTTGCCAACTGGCTTTAAACACTGTCATGTTAATTGGTAAACTGATCCAATGAAGAGAGGCTTGAAATGTTTACAGGCTTGTCTGAATTTAGTTCACCTCTTATTTCAATGAATGGCTTTTTCTGTTTGATGGGATGTTCTTTTGTTTGTTTTAATTTGTAAATACTGGTTTTGAGAGTTTTGGTTTTCATGAAGATTTTTTTTTAAAAAGAAAAAAGCCCAAACAACAAAATAACTTTTTTCTTGTGGCATGTTGTTCTTTGACATGAATTTCTGGCTTCATGAATTTATGTATGCTAGACTGTAAAATATTGACATGTTTTAAGGTTAGTTCTGCTTGCCTTACATATGGTGTTTGTGTATGTATTCCTGAAACAATGTGTTACTTGATAGAACCTGATTTGCATTAACTCAAGACTGTTCTGTCAGTTGAGAGTAAACAGAATTATTGTAGTGAAACTTGTATTGTAAATGCAGAAATACGTAGGAAATGTAAAAGGGAGTAAGGCGTTTCCTAGTGCAGATGATAAAAACTTGTCTTGACATTGCCTTCATACTTTTTAGTAGGTGTTTGGGGTTTTTTACTGATTTAAACTAAGGCAGTAGCTCATGCCTAACCTAGGTATACATTGCAGGGATTAGCTGTGATTCTCTCGATAATGTTCATGTTTAGAAGATGGGAGCCCCCTCTGTATGTGTGCATTTATGTTCTGGCTTACAACAAGCTAATTTTACAACTTATTCTTTTCTCTAAGAAGCATTTGTTGACTTGGGGTGTAATGAGGTCTTCATCATGTTGTGGGTTACTCTGAAAAGCAAACATAATTATAAGAACTGTCATTAAACATAATTTTTGTTTTATAGGTTATTCAGCAATAGTTATGAACTCCCGTTTACGAGCCTTAGGTGGGAGGATAAATAACATACGAGCATCAGAGCTACCAAAAGAGAAAACCCGATCAGAAATAATCTGTAACGTCCACTTTTTGGATGGCTCAGTACAAAGCTTCAAAGTCAACGTAAGTTCGGAAAACTACTTTCTTTTTAAATACATAGAAATTTGTTTGAAAGCTGCAGATGAAATATGGGACCCTGAGGCATGGTATTTCCAAAAGATGCTGAAGATGTAACTTTGCCATAACAAATTGCAGAATTACTGGTTATGAAGTGGGTTTATAAAGTGCTATTTTAATTTATTTTCAAGCCAACCACCTTCAATGTCATAAAATCATGGCATGCAGGTTGTATCTGGAAAAAGGTCTTCTATATGATATACAAACCATGAAGAAACAGATCCGGTGATCATTATCAACTATGAATAAATTATTTATATCTAAAGGGAACTCTCGAATTGGGATGTGCTCCTCCTTCGAAGGACTGGTAAAAAGGTCTCATCCTGAAAGGAGGAGGCCTTATAAATTCTTGTAGTGATGTCAGTACATACTTTCTGAAATGCAAAGATGATGTAAACAGTGAAGACATTGTGGCTCATCAAGACTATTCTGTTCAGTCTTTTGTACTTCAATACAGTCTCTTTATTTGGGTGTGGGCAGGGAAAGGGAATTAATGGAGGTTAGTACTCTGTATTTTTAGTGTATTTTATTCTGTAAGGTTTGTAACATTTAGTACTGATTAAAATATCGGTTTATTTTTAAATGAAAACAAAGGAAATGGCTTAATTTCTAAATCAACTTTCAATAGAATTATCTGACCATGCAGAAAAACTGTGGATAAATTTAAGTAGAATTGTGTGTATTTCTTTATTGATACTTATTTTGTCCAGTTTACCTTATTTGAGAAGAAGCATTTTGCTGAGGAAGCTGTATTGTTTAGATATCTTCGATTACACAGTGCTTTCTAATAGGACATTCAAAACTGCACCCGAAAGTAGTATTTTCCCAAGTCTTATTGCAGTTCTCTTTGCAGACTGATTTTGTTTTTTAACTTTGTCAGTTGGATATTAATAGAAACATAAATTATTTGATAGGTTAGAAAGGTTATTTTCACTGAAGTATATACAGAATTAGTCTCATTTTAGTATGTATTTTGCATGTTATGTATTCATGTATGTGTGTAATATTGGGGAGTGGGGTAGAAGGAGAGAGAGTAAGAGAAGGAGCAACATGTCAGTATACAATTTCCACTGTTTGTCTCCAGCATGCCCTAGGAATTGCCTTGTCTGTCAGTGAGCTGGCATAATTGCAACACGCCACCCTGCCCCACACAAGGATCTGTGTAAAATGAGGAATTAAAAATGTTTTTAAATCCGTGCATAGTGGTATATTTGTTCTTTGTAAGCAGATGGTTACACAGCTTCACATTTAGTGCTTGGCCTGAAGTCCAGCACTATACTAGTAAAATTTGCTTTAGGCACTGAGGGCAATATGGGTACCGTTGAGAAGGAACTGTGTAGACTTTAGAGCAGCCTTCTGGTACCTAAAAGAAAGCTGTAGAGGGACTTTGTACAAAGGCATGTAGTGATAGAACAAGAAGGGAATAGCTTTCAACTAAGAGAGGGTAGATTTAGGTTAGGTATTAGGAAGAAATTCTTTGCTGTGAGGGTGGTGAGGCACTGGAATGGGTTGCCCAGAGAAGCTGTGGATGTCCCATCCTTGAAAGTGTTCAAGGCCAGGCTGGATGGGGTTTTGAGCAACCTGGCCTCGTGTAAGGTGTCCCTGCCCATGGCAGGGAAGTTGGAATTGGATGATCTTTAATGTTTCTTGCAACCTAAACCATTCTATGATGTTTTAAAATTCCAAACCCAACTGATTTTTCTCCCTACCTTCAGCATATCCCCAGGGTATCACTGTTGGTTACCTCCTTCATCCAGGAATTGTAAGGGCCTCCTTTACTGCAGCTGTGATGCTGAACTTCATAGGAGTGATGTAGGATTCATTATTGCTCTACTTAAAACAAGCAGGGAGTGCAGCTACCCCGCTGTGTTATGGACTATGCAAAGGAAGAGGTTTAGCAGAAGATTTATGTTCTTTGAGTACTGAGCTGTCATACTGGTAATGAGAGAGGCTGCACTTTTCTGTGAGGATGGCCTTTCCTGATTATCTAACCTTGATATCAGCCTAAGAATAGGCTTTGCCACACTCTGGTAGTGTCATAAGGTCCATTTTTCAACAGGGTTTGAAGCCAGCTGCAGAAAATTTGTGTCGAAGTTCTGCTTACATTAGCAGAAAACTTCAGCTTTGTGAAGCTTTTGCCTGACTCTGTGTGTGTGTTTATTTTAATTGCCAACATAATTCAGTTTTATGTCTGTGAGCAAAGAATAACTCGGGTCCTTGGTCAGTCTGAGAATCGGCTGGGCATGTATTGAAGAACAATAAGTTTTGCTCTGAACAGATTTTCCCCACTGGTGAAGTCTTTCTGTGTTGCTTTAGAGAAACTGTTTCTTGTATTAAGATGTTTTTCTCCACATTTAATTCATTTCTGGATGACAGCTTAATTGACAATTCCATATTTGAAATAAATTAAATATGCATATCACATGGCATGATTATCCCGAAGACAAATTAGCAGAAATTTATTAAATAATGTAGTAGTACATTATTAAAATGAAGGTGCTTTCTGAAGTGACTAGACATAGGTACAAGATACATGGATAAAAAGACCTGCTATGTCTTGTGGATATTGTAAATATGTTCTCTAGTTTTTTTATTTTCTCAGCTTTTACAATTATTGCTGAAATATGATGAATTTTTCTCCTCTGTTGGAGTTTGGAGAACTGGAACTGAACAGGATCACTTCTTCTAAGCATAAAGTGTAGTGTTTTCTCTTTAAAATAACTTCAACATTATCAGTGGAAAATTAAGATTGGAAATTTTTCAGGGCTGTTAGTGATCTAGTGGTACCTGGTTCTGATCTGTGAAGGCTCAAAGTTTGGATAGATGTTCTGCTTTGAACTAACATTAGGCTAATATTCACATATGCAGAAGTAGGCTTTATGTTCATTGACAGGATTGTGTTTTTCAATGACAAATAGTGGGAAGTAAAAGTGGAAAAGTGGAAGTCTTGAAGCTTGGCCTTTGTCCATTTAATAGCGTAAGTGGAATTGGAGAGTTCTCTCATTCTAATGACAATGGACTGAAAACAACTGAGCATTGCTTTGTCATATAGCAGCTATCTGAACACAGAATTCTTACTGCAAAAGGAGTTCTTTCTTTCAAAGTCATAAGGAGATTATATAGAAAAATAACATTAAAGAAAAGAAACATCGTGGCTGAGAAGAAACTTAAGATAAATTTGCTATAAGTTTATACTTAAAATTTATTATAAGTTTAAACAAATAGATATTCCTATGTTGTCATTTCTTTTATCTTGTTGACAATGCAAATGTGTTCAAGACTACAAAATATGGGGTGGATTTAAATTTAATAGAAAGATAATAGATTAGCTAGTCTAAACTTACAACCCTGGGAACAACTTATATACTTTGGAATTTTGAACTAGTACTGACATCTTTAAAATGATGGTAGAACATTCATGGTGTCTCAAAATACTGAATCTTTAAGAGAACAGCGAGAATAGAGATAAAACTTTCTTTTCATTCTCTAGAAACAGGATCTTTATAGAACCCACAGAGCCGATTTTCATCAAATTTTGTTAGGAAACTGCATGGCACTTTTGTAGTTATACCTATCTGTTTCTTTCTTCTTTATCATTCTGGTGAATGCTGCTTCAGATGGTACTTTGTTTTCCAAGTGGTTCTGTCTGTAGCAGGCTGAATAAAACCCAAGTATCCTAGAAATGGAAAAAGGAAGAAGGAAGGTAGATTTTGCATATGGATATAACCAGAGGAACTTTCTATCTGTTGAGAAACCTGAAGATAGCTACCTAATTTCCTTTCTGAAAAGTTGTTCTTATTAATCACTTATCCCAAAGAATATTGGTATCCGGACCAGCTGTAAATAAAGACTTAATTGCAAGAGAGCAGTGCCATTTTTCTCCTGGATTTGTTGCTTTGTCAGAGTAACAAAGTGATTGGCTTTTTTGTTCATTGTTTTTATTTGAAGGTGTTTATACTGCAGTTTCAGTGAATCTGAATTTTGTATTCATATCACAAAGAGTTCATCAGTATAACTTGTGTGTGTTGGTTTTAGGTCATCATTATCAGGAAAGTTCACATGGGAGTACAGACAGACACATTCCACTACATTGCTTACAGTCCAAAGAGAAATGTATGTTAACTATGCAAGGCTGAAGTGGCCTTTCTTGTTCCACCATTATGTGTTTCAGTACTTAGATGGAACGCGTCCAAAGTCCAGGCAAAGAATAGAAGGTGCATGGAAGGTGAGAGTTGGAAATGGTCTTTCAAAACCACATTTGAGACAAAGACCTGACTGCATTTAGTACTGAATGTTGCACTTGACTTTAATTATATTCAGGCTTTCGTGAAGCTCCCAGTAAAATTTCAGGTGTTTCAGTTTTGTGATAAGGTTAACTCACCTCTGCCTCTGATGTCACCTCGGTCTTGTTCTAAGGGTATAGCGCATAGGCTTTGCACTTGGGGAAAGTGTTAGCTGTCATTCTGGTATATACAGAATTTGCTCACATACCATGTTTGAGTGTGTTTAATAGGTATTTATTATATTATATCTATTACATAGTGCAATAATGCAATTTTTTCTGTAACTTTTGATATAAACATGCAGGAATTTTCTGGTTTTGCTCTATTTTGACTCATTTACCAGGAATGACCACTTGGGAAGCATGTCATTCCAGCAAATTGACTTTTCAGAAGGGATAAATTGACAGCATCAGATCATTTCTGAATTGCACTGTCTATCTAAGTTAATGTTTTTGTCTTATTACCTGTGATTTTTGCTTGTAGACTAGTTGGCTTATTGTCATAGGGTTTCCTTCTAGAAATAAGACGATGAGGCTGTAATAATTCAAAAAGCTGCATGAATTGAAGCTCGAATTGTAAGGAATGTTTTTCCTTCCCGTCCACCTCATTTAAGTTTCTTCTTCCAGTATTTGAGAAGGAACATGATTGTTAAAATGAACACCTCCAATTACTACTAGTATATTTAAAATAATGCACAGAGATACAAGTCTTAAAAGTTCTTTTCGACTGTGTTTTATAATTTCAAACCACTCGTAGAAAAATGCAATGATGCAGAATTCTTGTATCTCTGTCACCAAATTTTCCTACTCAGTATTGTTTGATAATACAAGACAGTTTAATGCTGCTCTGTGTCCCCGCATGTTGAAAGAACTGCTGTATGAAGTTTCAGGCTGGCAACAAATATTTAGTTTTGTATTGAGACAGGTCAGTATACTCAACTGGAAAGCAGTAAGACAGTATGAAATTTGATGATGCCTTTGAGGACACTGAGAAAGTGATCTGCCCTACAGCAGGCTTGTTAGTCTTAGCCCTTTGTGGGGCATGACTTCATAATAAATGCTGAAGGAAAGAATTAACGGAGGGGAGATTTTTCCAAAGTTAGAACTGAAATGATTAACCTCATATACATGTTTGTTTTAAATCATTTTGTGAGGCAGAGGATATGCAGAGGGTTAAACCTCTGTCCTTGGATAAATATTTTGTACCACCTTTGCATAGGAAAATACTGCGCTAAAGTGTATGGAATCTAGAAGCATTACTGGATGGGCAGGGAGTTGGCTGAGGAGGTGGCAGTAGATCTTGGTGAAAAGATGCTAAATAGTGCAAGGACATTAAGAGAATTCTTGTCTATCAGATTTCATTAACCTGTTGCTCTTGAAACTTTTTCAAAAAATCAAAAATACCAGGTTTGAGGCCTTACTAACAATAAAAAGATACAGGAAAATGAGGTAGCAGGTTATCTTGAATAAGGAGTAATTGCTGTGAGGGAAATCAGTAGTGTAAACTAATAGCTTTTATGAGATGAGGTAATGTTTTTATAAGCTCAATTTTCAGTTGCAAACAATAGAGAACAGTGGCAGTTTGCAGATTGAACTGCTCATGTGTTACTGTTCTGAAAAAGGTGAGTGCTTTCATGCACCAGGCAAGAATCTTCAGCCAGTGTCAAGGAAGTATTAACGATGTTAGTCTTGGCATTGAGGCAACCCTCCAGGGAATGTCACGTGTGGATCCTGGCCACTTGCAGACAAAAGAGGAAAGTTCCAGTCAGGCAGGCATAGAAAGTAAAACTAGGATGCTCTGCAGAAGACTGAACCTTAGGAAAGAGCCTGTTCTGTTTATTCTAGATGAACAAAATCTGCCATGTTCAAATAAGAGCATCAGGTGGGTAAATAAATTCCAGGAAGAGAAAAGGACAGAGTTAGCAGAAGAGCAAATTAGCTGTGTGTAAAATTACTGCAGAAATTAAAAGAAAGTGGTAGCACTGTGTTCAAGCTCATGCATCTTTTAGGACCAAAGGACACAAGCTGTTTGGTTGCAAATTAGTGTTACAGGCTAAATTAGGAAAGGTCCTCGAACAGCACAAGTGGCAGTGGGTGTTGTGTCTGAAGTGAGACTGAATTTGCAAAAGCTTAGGTGGTGCTTAACTGGGAGATTATCATTACCAGAAAGTGGGGGCAAAGCTTCTGCAGAGGACAGGGAGATACGCTTTACATTGCACTGTCCTCTTAAATTGTCACTCTGTACCACTTACCTTGTAGAGGTTAACAATCTGAAGAGTTTTACTTGCATGTTTACCTCTTTAGTCCAAGGAACTAACAATTTTACCTTAAGTTTATGCAGTTCTTAGGGCAGTGAGTCTTGATCATCCCAGGTTCTAGGCAGTATTTGACATTAAAAAATAATGAAGGGCTATTTTCTCCTCACAATTGTTTAACTTACTAGAAATTTAATTTGACTAATTTAAATCACCTAAATGTTGTAGGAACTTGTTGTGGCATGGGTAGAATGTAATAGGTGTTAATTATGACTGCTTTAAGTATTAATTTTTAGCCTATCCAACATAAGGTGTAATTGATTTGAAGACAGATTTAAATGGAAGTGAATAGTGTGTGGTTATGAGGTGGTTGATGCAAAGCTTTTAACAGTTCAGAATAAGGATTGGTAGATGTCATGAAGGTGAAATAAATGGAAAGTTCTTTCCAGGGAGGAAACACTGAAACTTCTTGAAAATGTTTCTTTTCAGTAAAAACTTTAAAATTCTTAAGGTTATCTTCAGAGCTTGTGTCATTATAGCAGTGCAGACTAGGAATGAGGAATATCCATCATATTTTAAATTTCATTGTAGAAAAGCAAGAGCTTAATTAGGCGTGTTTTAACTACTTGCTCTAATGTTTGATAGGGTTAAGGAGAACTTGATTCTAACGTCCTGTGTAGCTGAGCAGTGTTCATGTTGTTTTGTCCTCCTCCTATGGCACAGGGGAGTGAAAATAGGATGTGTTGTAAAGCACCTGACACATTGTAATATTTGAATATGCTGTGGCTATAAATTGTATTGGAATGTATGTCAAAATTCAGAACTGGTGGTGTGACATGCTTAGCCTGCCTCACTTTACACCTAGGTCTCAAAAACTGTTAATGTACAAAGTAAATTGAAGATTGTGCAGTGTGAGCTGTGTGGTTATTTTTAGGTATATAGACTGAAAAAGAATTAAAATGTTTCTTAAAACAATGCCAAAGTTAAGGAAATAAAAATTTTCTTGAAAAACAACAAAACCCCATTTAACTGGGAATTTTAACAAGAAGACTTGAACAATTTAAAATAACATTTTTTACTTAGCTTAGATTTCTGGAGTGGGTGCTTGATCTAGGCACTGGGAAAAAACCTGCTTTTAATATCAGAGGGCAAGAACTGGAACCACTTGAAAGTAGTGCTGGAAATTATTTTTTTCTAGGAAATGTGAAGAGGCAGAAGAGAAGTAAATAGATGTGTAGGTGGATGAGACTAGTGCTGGCTGAACAGCTGGGTTTAGGGCTGGGAGACCCATGGGAACATTGCAAAGAGAGAACTGTGCTGGGCAAAAATGTCATAGCAGGGAGCTTGCTTGTCTTTACAGGGAAGCAATGAGAAGGCTTTGCAAATCACATATGCTGGGGGAAAGGGAGGAATGCAAATGTGAGGGGATGGGGGGAGACAAGATGAAGGCATCTGAATTGGGATGAAAGATTGGAAGCATGGAAATCGAGAAAGGAATTAGGAGATAATGCTGTTGTGAAGAAGGGAGACCAAAGGGAGTAAGAAGTGTTGAAATTCAAACCAAAAATTAGCAGAATAATCCACCCTCTGTGGTCTTGTCCCGCCCTATTTGTAATGAAACCTGAGATTCCTGAACACCTTCTTTCATCAAAGTGTCTGTCCCATCCCCTGTAATTACTGCTTTTGGTCACAATATAACTTTAGGAGCTCATTTAGGTGCTGTCAAAAGTGCACATAGGTGTGCAATTAGGCTTCTGAGTTGTGCAGGTGTCGTGATGACACTTGAAAGTGTCTTAACATTCTGCTTATAAAAACCCAACCCTGAGGAAATAAATATGGTCAGTGCTAAAGATGAACTTACTGATGTCAGAAAATGCCCATTATTTCAGAGGGTGGCATCTGCTGTTTCCATAGGGCCCTCTTGTGTACGCATATGGATAATTTCTGATGGACAAATCTCAGTCTGCGTGGTGGAGGCAATGTCACTGATGGTGCTGGACAGAGCTGCCTTACAGGTGCATGGTACCATGGCTTTGTATGACAAGGAATGCATGGTTGCATGGTCCTTACCTGTCACTGAGAGTTCAGTTCCTAAGCTGGATTTTAGGCCTATGCTATTTCAGAAAAAAAGTGGGATTTGATCAGTGCTGTGGTTTGACTGTGCCTGGGAATGGTAGCCTGTTCGAAAGGTGGGGAGTGGGAATGTGCAGCTGGGGTAGAGAAGGAGGGGACAGTGCTGCTGCTCTTAGTGACCACACAGCCTTTACAGGCCTGTGTGGACTCACATTTATTGTGAGACCTCAACTGTTTGCTCTGAAAGTTAAATAAGGTGGGGGACTGCTGGAGGAGAAAAGGTAGTCTCAACAGTTGGGTGTTGCCTACATTTTTTTCTCCACATGTACTTTACTCCAGAAAAATGGGCACAGCTTTTCACAGGAGGCCAACGGCTGGATATGGTAACACTACTCAGTGAACACTGAGCATTCAAGTCACAAATGAGCTGCTAGGAGTTCTGCTCTAGCAGTAGAAAGTGTTGGATAATATTCCATCCTTCAAAATAAGATGGGCCAAGTGGGTGTCCGTTGCTTGAGATTTTGTTTTTCTTTTTCCATCTTTTTAAATAGGAAGAATGCTCCTATGAGATAAGGGAAGATTGTGGAATATGTTGCTGATTAAAGCACTCAATCACAACAATGTTATACCCTATTAAAAAATAATAAAAATCTTTATTCTGAACAGGACTTACTGGACTGTTGTATTATAAAAAAGGTTTAAGGAAAGAGTTGTATTGGCTTGTAAGTGAATACACTTACTAAGCAAGACTGGGGCCAGCCACAGAAATGTTGTCTATATCATGCTTGTACATTAAGTCCTTTGTTTCAAGTGATTAATTTAAAAAATAAAGAGATTTGTTTAAGAAATCAGAACTTAATAAAACCAGAGCTGAATTTTTAAGAAATTTGTTCAAGAATAAAATGCTTTTTGCAGTTCAAATAATTTTCTTCTGTGATTTTGTTTGGCTTTGTTTTTTTGGGGGGGGTTGGGGGTTAAGTGTGCAGACTATTTCTGCTTTTAAGGGAGACATTTGGAAAAATCTTAAACTAATTTGGAAAACTTAATTTTCTTCGATTTTCTTTTTTTTCAATAGAAAAAAAGCAAACTGGTCCAACTTTTGCTCTGGCCAACAATTCTGTATATAAAAATCTAGAGCTAAGGTGCCATACAGCTTTGCACTCACCAAATACTGTCGCAGGCAAAACAGACTGGAGGTAATAATCGAATTTATTACAAAATCAGAGCAGGATGAGAAGTAAAATAAATCTTAAAAACACCTTCCTGCCACTCATCCCTCCTTCCCAGGCTCTACCTTCTCCCCTGCAGTGGCACAGGGAGACAGGGAATGGGGGTTTTGGGCAGTTTGCCACAGGTTGTTTCTCCCACTGCTCAGGGAGAGGAGTCCTTTCCCTGCTGCAGCGTGGGGTCCCTCCCATGGGAGACATTTCTCCACAAACTTCTCCAACGGGCTTCCCATGGGCCACAGTTCTTCACAAATTGCTGCAATATGGATCACTCTTCCATGAGGTGGAGTCCTTCAGGGTCACAGGTTCTACCGGCAAACCTGCTCCAGTGTGAGTTCCTCTCTTCATGGGTCTTCAGGTCCCTGCCAGGAGCCTGTTCCACTGCAGGCTTCCCATGGGTTCATAGCCTCCTTTCAAGCATCCACCTACTCCAGTGTGGGATCCTCCACAGGCTGCAGGAGGATCTCTGGCTCTCTTGTGGGATTCCATGGGCTGCAGGGGCACAGCTGCTTCACCCTGGCCTGCACCATAGGCTGCAGGGGAATCTCTGCTCTGGTACCTCCCCGCTACCAAAATCTAGCCACACAAACCCAATACAGCAAGCTATCTATTACTTATTAGCATTTTTAGGATTGCAGTCTTGTTGAGGGGGTTTTATATTTTATTTTGTATATGTATTTTTAGTGTTTGGTGTTTTTTTTAATAGAATTNGGGGACAGTGCTGCTGCTCTTAGTGACCACACAGCCTTTACAGGCCTGTGTGGACTCACATTTATTGTGAGACCTCAACTGTTTGCTCTGAAAGTTAAATAAGGTGGGGGACTGCTGGAGGAGAAAAGGTAGTCTCAACAGTTGGGTGTTGCCTACATTTTTTTCTCCACATGT
The DNA here is from genome assembly GCA_013398055.1 of Ifrita kowaldi. Lineage (NCBI taxonomy): Eukaryota > Metazoa > Chordata > Aves > Passeriformes > Cinclosomatidae > Ifrita > Ifrita kowaldi. Next base: position 891,232 of record VZRS01003359.1, on the reverse strand, counting down.
ACTTTACTCCAGAAAAATGGGCACAGCTTTTCACAGGAGGCCAACGGCTGGATATGGTAACACTACTCAGTGAACACTGAGCATTCAAGTCACAAATGAGCTGCTAGGAGTTCTGCTCTAGCAGTAGAAAGTGTTGGATAATATTCCATCCTTCAAAATAAGATGGGCCAAGTGGGTGTCCGTTGCTTGAGATTTTGTTTTTCTTTTTCCATCTTTTTAAATAGGAAGAATGCTCCTATGAGATAAGGGAAGATTGTGGAATATGTTGCTGATTAAAGCACTCAATCACAACAATGTTATACCCTATTAAAAAATAATAAAAATCTTTATTCTGAACAGGACTTACTGGACTGTTGTATTATAAAAAAGGTTTAAGGAAAGAGTTGTATTGGCTTGTAAGTGAATACACTTACTAAGCAAGACTGGGGCCAGCCACAGAAATGTTGTCTATATCATGCTTGTACATTAAGTCCTTTGTTTCAAGTGATTAATTTAAAAAATAAAGAGATTTGTTTAAGAAATCAGAACTTAATAAAACCAGAGCTGAATTTTTAAGAAATTTGTTCAAGAATAAAATGCTTTTTGCAGTTCAAATAATTTTCTTCTGTGATTTTGTTTGGCTTTGTTTTTTTGGGGGGGGTTGGGGGTTAAGTGTGCAGACTATTTCTGCTTTTAAGGGAGACATTTGGAAAAATCTTAAACTAATTTGGAAAACTTAATTTTCTTCGATTTTCTTTTTTTTCAATAGAAAAAAAGCAAACTGGTCCAACTTTTGCTCTGGCCAACAATTCTGTATATAAAAATCTAGAGCTAAGGTGCCATACAGCTTTGCACTCACCAAATACTGTCGCAGGCAAAACAGACTGGAGGTAATAATCGAATTTATTACAAAATCAGAGCAGGATGAGAAGTAAAATAAATCTTAAAAACACCTTCCTGCCACTCATCCCTCCTTCCCAGGCTCTACCTTCTCCCCTGCAGTGGCACAGGGAGACAGGGAATGGGGGTTTTGGGCAGTTTGCCACAGGTTGTTTCTCCCACTGCTCAGGGAGAGGAGTCCTTTCCCTGCTGCAGCGTGGGGTCCCTCCCATGGGAGACATTTCTCCACAAACTTCTCCAACGGGCTTCCCATGGGCCACAGTTCTTCACAAATTGCTGCAATATGGATCACTCTTCCATGAGGTGGAGTCCTTCAGGGTCACAGGTTCTACCGGCAAACCTGCTCCAGTGTGAGTTCCTCTCTTCATGGGTCTTCAGGTCCCTGCCAGGAGCCTGTTCCACTGCAGGCTTCCCATGGGTTCATAGCCTCCTTTCAAGCATCCACCTACTCCAGTGTGGGATCCTCCACAGGCTGCAGGAGGATCTCTGGCTCTCTTGTGGGATTCCATGGGCTGCAGGGGCACAGCTGCTTCACCCTGGCCTGCACCATAGGCTGCAGGGGAATCTCTGCTCTGGTACCTCCCCGCTACCAAAATCTAGCCACACAAACCCAATACAGCAAGCTATCTATTACTTATTAGCATNGGTTGGGGGTTAAGTGTGCAGACTATTTCTGCTTTTAAGGGAGACATTTGGAAAAATCTTAAACTAATTTGGAAAACTTAATTTTCTTCGATTTTCTTTTTTTTCAATAGAAAAAAAGCAAACTGGTCCAACTTTTGCTCTGGCCAACAATTCTGTATATAAAAATCTAGAGCTAAGGTGCCATACAGCTTTGCACTCACCAAATACTGTCGCAGGCAAAACAGACTGGAGGTAATAATCGAATTTATTACAAAATCAGAGCAGGATGAGAAGTAAAATAAATCTTAAAAACACCTTCCTGCCACTCATCCCTCCTTCCCAGGCTCTACCTTCTCCCCTGCAGTGGCACAGGGAGACAGGGAATGGGGGTTTTGGGCAGTTTGCCACAGGTTGTTTCTCCCACTGCTCAGGGAGAGGAGTCCTTTCCCTGCTGCAGCGTGGGGTCCCTCCCATGGGAGACATTTCTCCACAAACTTCTCCAACGGGCTTCCCATGGGCCACAGTTCTTCACAAATTGCTGCAATATGGATCACTCTTCCATGAGGTGGAGTCCTTCAGGGTCACAGGTTCTACCGGCAAACCTGCTCCAGTGTGAGTTCCTCTCTTCATGGGTCTTCAGGTCCCTGCCAGGAGCCTGTTCCACTGCAGGCTTCCCATGGGTTCATAGCCTCCTTTCAAGCATCCACCTACTCCAGTGTGGGATCCTCCACAGGCTGCAGGAGGATCTCTGGCTCTCTTGTGGGATTCCATGGGCTGCAGGGGCACAGCTGCTTCACCCTGGCCTGCACCATAGGCTGCAGGGGAATCTCTGCTCTGGTACCTCCCCGCTACCAAAATCTAGCCACACAAACCCAATACAGCAAGCTATCTATTACTTATTAGCATTTTTAGGATTGCAGTCTTGTTGAGGGGGTTTTATATTTTATTTTGTATATGTATTTTTAGTGTTTGGTGTTTTTTTTAATAGAATTGGTTGACGGTGTTCTTTGGCAAAAGTTCGTTAATCTGTTCTCTACCATGCCATGGCATGGAGATGCTTTTTTGATTTGGGGGAAATTATACCAGCCTTATACTTCTGATCTCTGCTGCCTGGTTGATACTGTTTTGCACCAGTTCTTCTGTGATTCCTGTCATGGGGGACGTCTAGACAGAAAATGGGGTGGCTGAATGGCAGCTGAGCTTGTGGACACTGAGGGGCAAGTGATAGTGAAGGCTGAAGTATGGGATCTTATGGCTGCATCACAGCTTCCTCCTCCTTTTTTTTTCCCATCCTAGTGTATACTCACTTTGCTTTTTATCAGCTGATGTGGAAGCACAGCGTGCTGCTTTGGTGGTCACAGCAGGGGCCAGAGCAGCCCCACAGGTCTGCAAGCCATGCCTGCAGACTGCCACTCTGGAGAAGGGTAGTGCTCCTACTCTGGGCAAGGGAGAGGTGGTCTGCTTACAATTAATTTGCTGCACTCACATCAAGGGCTGGAATACATGTCTGTTCATATTAGGAAATTTCATGAGCATCATGTATTTTGGAAAGAAACCCAAACCTTTATCAAAATAAACTTCTTATTGCTGAAAAACTTTGAACTGATGAATTAGCAGCTATTTTTATTCATGAGTTACATTAGGAAAAAAACCAAAAACATTTATTTCAATAATTGTATCTTTAAATGTATAAGTGTGGCAGGGTCTCACTTCTAAACTTTTCTTGTTTTCAGAAACAAGACACTGGACAGATTTTGTTGGATATGACCTATAACCAGTTGGGTGTGACGGAGAAGGAATATTTTGGTTTACAGCAAAATGAAACTTCAGTAGATTCACCTGTAAGTATAGTAAATAATAAATGTGTGTGCATGTATATGTGTGTATAAATATATACACATGTATGTATACACACATATTCATGCACACAGATGCACATAAAAACCCACTATTTTTCTGTAAATATTTTTAATCTATCTAATAGTTTTTCATTTCACAGCGATGGCTTGAACCAAGCAAACCTATCAGAAAACAGTTAAAAGGTAAGACTTGATTTTACTATCTTGACTGTAACTTTTTACCACAGTTCTGGTTTTCTGTGTTCTTTTGACTAAAACAAATGCATGTTGTCCAGATGGTAGATTTTCTTCAAGAGCAAGTCTTGTGTCTGCCAGTCTTTTCATCAGATCCTTCCACTTCTCCTTACTCCTACCTGAGTGGAAATAGATCATTAACTATTGATCTATAGTTAATAGATCATTAACTTTGATGCTATAATAGCAGCTAAACCTGGTTTCTGAACAGTGTTAGACATGCTTAGGTGGCCATGAAAGCAGTAGTCATCTTGTGGTGCCAGTAAATTCCTCCTGAGGGAAGCAAAGGAAGAGGGAGTTTTGATTGATGGAAGCGTAGGCAGGTTCATGTATAGGTTCTGGCAATTTCTTGTCTCACATAGGTGAGAAAAAACAAATTTATGCATTTTTATTAAAAGCAAGCAACCAAAAAAACACCACCACACTCTCCCAGGTGTATTTGTTGTTCTAGTATGTCTTGTTTTATACAGCTTTGGGTAACCCAGAGTGCTAACCAAGAAGAACAGGCCAGCCAGCATAAGCCTGACCAGAGAGCAGCTTAGGAGGACTGAGTGACACTGTCTCAGTTTGTGCTGTGACACATGAGCTGTGTTTTTCAGCACTCTCATTTCTACCTTGTGCTACAGATCATGCATTTTTTTATTTCAATTCCTACACAAAATTAGCATGATGAACTTCTGTAATTTCATGCATTTATATGTAAGATAGAACTGAGCATTATCCCAGCTGAGACACCTCAAGTATATTTAGTGCTTTTCTTTCTTCTAATTCTTAAGAGGCAAAGGTAGCTCAATAATGTCTTTTATACAAAGTATCATATGCAAAGTACTTTAAATGAAAGCACTACAAGATTTGAGAGTATTTTCTCAAAGTTGGTGTTGGAGCATCAGGAGAGACTTCTCATGGTTTCTTTTAGTTTCTTGAAAAAAATACTGGAGATTTTATGTGGTTGTTCATGTAATTTTACTGTAAATATTAGGCTCTTTCAGTTTTAAACTAAAAATTGATTTGCTCTTCTAAAATATTGCAGGAGGTTTTCCCTGCACCCTTCATTTTCGTGTAAGGTTTTTTATACCTGATCCTAACACACTTCAGCAAGAACAAACCAGGTAACTTCCATTTGATTTTTGCTTTCATGAACTAGGAATGTGTAAATCCCTTCTTTCCCATGTCTGCAGCTTGGCAAACTGTGCTTTATTGCATAGATAACTTTGTATGACTCTTGGTATTGAATGCATTTGGAATGGAGAGCTTGATGCTATACTCATGGTGAGTAGTTTCTGGCATACACAGCCTACAACTCCAAGATGCAGCTGGAGTATAAGTTAGTACAAGATATAGGTTTTAAAAGTATGTTTATTTGCATCTTGAATTTTTTTTGAGTCTGCATGCCCTAGGTCTATCTATCTTAGAAGTTTTGTATCAACACTGAGTCAGTTTTGAACATGTGTAGTAGATTTAATGCTGAGGGTGTGGGAGGGTGGGGTTTATTTATTTTTGGGAAGAACAGATAACAGTTCTTGTTTTCTAGTTTGCCCATTACTTGTAACATGCAAAGATATATAATGCTTCAGTTTACAGTAGACCTCCAAAGTTTTCTTTTTTAACCCGTCTCTGAGTTTTTGGGGTGGTGTGATACGTGAATCATAAGCAATTTTCAATCAATTTATCACAAGATTTTAATTGAATACTTGTTTTGTTCAGTGCTGTTCTTTGGTGTTTAGAATTTGAAGGCACATGTTAGTCTGGCCATTAATCTGGCATTTCTGTAGCCCTTTCATTGCTTATGAATTTCAGTGACTTGGGAATATAAATAGTGCAACATGTGAAATTATATTTCTTCAAGAAAATTTAGCTTTTGAACTGTTTTGGTATTTGTTAATCATGCAGTTTCAAGCTGTTCTGCAGTTTAAATTGAAATTATTCTAAGATCTGCTCTTTAAGGTTCTTTACCTGCCCACTCTTCAGTATCACTATAAACTAATATTGTCAAACACACTAATAAGAGGAAGACTGCACTGCTCTTGGAGAATTGTTTAAGAGCTTTTTGTCAGCATATGCTGCTAGAGAAATGTCTCATCCTCCATTGAGTATCTCCAAGATAGACTGTCACAGCCAACGTTGATTGAGATTTGGGGTGTTTTGCTTTTTTTTTATTTTTTTTAGTTTTTTTAAAAGTTGCATTCAAAATGAGTATTCCAGGGAGAAAAAGAGCCCAGTTCAGTAGTGGTTTGGTTTTTGTAGTGTTGATTGTGACATTAATACTGTGGCCCTGGATTTGCAGTAGAGACTGCCAAAGATCCTTAAAAATATTGTGAGAGTGAGTGGGTGTATGATTGCATATTTGTAAATGCCACTAATATTTGTTCATCTGTTTGTATGGTTTGCTGGGAAATCTAAGGAAACAAAACTAATATATGTAGCTATTTAAATCATACCTTCAAAAAATAAATGCACATTTGTTTCTTTTCCAAAAAAATCTTTTCTAGGCATTTATTCTTTCTGCAGTTGAAGACTGATATTGCAGAAGGAAGGTAATAAGAAGAATCATCGATTTCTCTATAATTATTTTTAAAATAAAATTAAAAAGCCTTTTACCTGAGGATATTGTTGCTGTAAAATTATCCCAACTGATCATCCCAATTATCCCAAAAATATGCCTTGTGAAACATTGCTTTGGAGGAAAATCACCTTGCTAGGAAATGTTACAAATGTTCACTTATTAAGAACAATTTAGAAGTCTGTTGTGAATGAGCTGTTGAAGATGCTGTTTGTCAACAGGCACAACATCAGCCACAGAGATATTTATGCAAGGTTTGGTGTGCCAGGCATGGAATTCCAAACCTGGGGACCAGCTGCCTAGTGCAGTAATCAGGAGGGAGTATCAAAGGGTGGTTCATGCTATCGTTTCTCATGATTTCAGGGTTTTATTACCTATGTGGTGGGCATATACCCAGTGGTTTCTCTGGCTGCGATTTCTGTGTGTTTGAACATTTAAAAATATAAAAAGGAAATCATGGTCCAAGTACTTGCTGCCAAATGTCAATTGCCCATAGGTGTTGGCTTTTTTCTTTTTTAGTCAGTTTTGGTCGTAAGATCAGAGCTGGCTTTGTGCTTGGCATTTGGCTAATTTTAGTGTTTGTGTCTGGTTTTAAATATACCAGAATGCAGCTATTAAAGTAATGTCCAGAGCTCCATAAAAGTCTCTTCTCCTTTTTCTTTCCCGAATAAGCATCCAGCAAGAATTTTAGCATGTCCTTTTCCGATTAGTTACTACCATTCACTTAAGGAGCTGTTTAATATCTAGTTGTACTGTGCTTTAACAATCAAACTTAGTAAGAAAAAATCAGATACTCTCTGAAGCTAAATTAGTCTTCTCACACTGAACTAATTGTGAGACATTTTTAATAAGACGTATGTACAGCCTATGTCTAAATAAAATTATTTCCACACCTTTCCAGGTTGTCATGCCCCATTAATTCTGCTGTTGTCCTGGCATCGTATGCAGTACAATGTAAGTAGTAACCAATCATTATTTTTTTAATAAATTTATTTGACTAACTACCTTCTTGGCTGTTCACCAGTGAAACGTCAGGAGATATTTCTTTCCTTATCAATTTGTGCAGAGTATTCAATATGCAGGTGCAGGTTATTAAAGCAGCCTCCAGAGACAGTCTAAATAGAAAAACCCGTACTCTTTAGGCCTGTCAAAAAAATAAGTTGATACAAGAGTAATGTTGTTATTTATGTGTGCCTCTACTGCTGACAAAAAGTCAGGTTTGCATTGTCAGTGGAAACAAAACAGTGAAACTTACTGTGTGTTACAATAGCTACAGGAAAGCATTCCAAGGGAATAAGTAGTCATCTAGAGAACAGTTAAGAGGAAGGTAAACTCATGATTAAGAAACTACAGTGTTCTTACATAATGTTTGTTTCATGGAATTTGTTTTGTTAGTTGTGTAAAACTGGCCCTATGCAATACATTTAAGGTGACTCTACATATAAGAACTTACTTACATCCTTCTCATCTGCCTTCAACTGGCAAAAACATTCAAATGATGATACTAGAAAAACGTCTTCTGTAGGAAAACCAAATTGGAGTCTGATCCAATGCCTCCCAAGCATCCTCAACAGATAGTGAAAAACAGCTGGAGGAAGACCTTTCTTATTAAACAAATAAAGAAAAAAAATCAGGTTGAGGGTTTAGTGGAGTTTGCATATTTGTTAAAGTAGTCGGGGAAAGTATGCAAGAATAGTTGTGTAATTATTTGGCTGAATCTCATTTCTTTTATGGAAAGGCTAACAAGGCCCACAGAACAATTGAGGTAATTTCCTTTTGAAATAAGGACCAAGCTAAAATAATTAAAATGTGGTTTTCAAAGAAGAATGTGATAAAGTATCTATCAAAACCATAAGAGTCTATGAAACATTTGCTTTTATGTTTAAGCATGTCATATGTTGCACCCTTTTATAAAATGAAACCATAATCAGTAAGAACTGAAAGCTTCAGTAAGAACAGTTGAAACCAGAAAAATTTTCCATAGTAGGTGGCAGTCCCAATTTTGTAGCCAAATGAAGTTCATGCTGCTCTGGTGTTCCTGAGGCCTGGTAAGGGCACTTGAAGGCTAAAACACTCTGCACCATTAGGATTGCTAAATGAGCTATTGGTGATCCAGTTGTGCTAAAGCTCAAAAATGAAGAATGCAAAGGTTTTATCACAAAGTAAATTAGTAATGCCATATCTATTGTACCCCAAATCTCAAAGTAGTTCGTGTTTCTCCTTCAGTTTTATGACTGTTCCCTTTTTAGTGCTTAGGCTAGGATACCTACTAATGCAGTTATTTCTATTATAGGAAAATGATAGAAGGACAGTGAAGATTGTCAAAGGGTGCTAGTGTGTTTTAATCTTTCATGGTGGATTCTGGATTCCCCATTGAGCTATTTGCTATTTGCCTGTTTTTCTCACTCCTGATAGTGCTGCTTTTACCAGATGGTGGGGTTTTTTTCCGGTTTCTTTTCCTTTTTAATTAAAAAAAAAGCCAAAGCACAAAAAACCCCAAACCCAAAAGTAATCATTTTTTATATCTGATGTCCTTTCTGTTGCTGTTTGTATGATACTGATATTTATTCTCTGCATTGGTAAAGAATGAAATGTTTAATAGAAAGACATATTCCCTCAAGGTTTTCTTTTTTTTTTTTTGTTTTTTTTTTTGCTTTTACTTGTTGATGATGGCATAGGAAAGACATTTTTGAAATCTGGGGGTTTCGGTCTCCTTACTGAGTTATGTTTGCTGTGATTCCTGTCAACTGAAATTGTTTTAAGTAGTTTTCTATTAGTGTTTTAATTTCTAATCATACTTAGTGACAAGAGCTGAAGTTCTTGCGTATGAGGTAGCTGCTTATGAGAAATCCATTGTCTGAAGTAGCCATGAATCAGTTCTACCTGAGCTGTTTACTGCCACTTCTTGGCGGCTTTCAGGCTGCTCTCTCCTGTAGCTTTCCTTGTATGCAGAAGAGGAAATCCTTGTTGTCTGACAACATTGTGGGCTGTTTATTTAAAAGGTGTAGTGGTTGTTGCTGATGGGAGGGCTGAAGCAGATCTCTTTCACAGTGTATGAAGTCTGGTGTTTGATATTTCTGCTCTTGCTTCTAAACAAAAGTTTTTCCATGTGCTGGTTGTATGGTTGGCCTTCAGGGGCTTTGTATGAGTTTTGCAAGGGGGCAGTTTTTGGTGGTATCTGCTGTGCTGCTGGAATGCTGCTTCTCTCTAGTGCCCTTTGCACAGGTGTTTGGGTTCAGCACTGTGGTTCTGAAATAAAGCTCTGACACGTCCCTCTGCCCTGCTGCAGCACACCCTGCATTGCCTGGTGGTGCTAAGTTACAGGGGAATGCAAGTGGGTGTGAATACTGTGTCTAAATAACATGTGACTGATTACGAACATAGTTCAGACACTTCAAGAATAAGTTGTTGGTGTATTATTAGGAATGTGCTTTGTGACAAAATGATCAGTGGATTTCAAAATCTTTTTTTTAAGCAGAACTTGTTAAGGTGCATTTCAAATAATTTCATCATTGTGAAGTTGGAGGGATATGCTCATACTGAAAAATCTTAATGATAAATTGTGTTTTTACTAGTGTAAAATGGGAATGTTGTACCATCTATAAAACCAAATAAGGAAACCTATACAGTACGTCTATTCCTTTTTTTTAATTCAGATGTCACAAGGCTGATTTAGCACCACTTGCTTTCTATCACTTCATGTAGCAAATTGCCATTTCCAGGCCATTGTTTAAATGCTCAGCTACAGGTATGTAAGAAGTCCCATGGGTTTGGTGAGAATATGCTCTTACGTTAATAAATCCATTGCTGACTTGGGGCTTGAATCTGAAGTACAGCAATAAAGCCAACAAAGATGTTACAAAGCTTGTTTTTTTTCCTGAGCATCAGTTGCTCTTGTTTCCGGTGGTATTGCTCCTCTTGGCCCTACTTTGAGAACCAGGAATTATCTATAGTACACTGCTATCTGTCTTTGGGAGTTTGTTCAGAAAGGAGTTGACTGGTTGCTAGGGATTCAAATGGACTTTAACCTCTTCTAAGGAAAGGTAGGCTAGTGAGGATGAGGAGTCAAGGAAAGCTGAGCTTAGTGTGAAAGTCTCCCAGGAACTGGAAATAAGAGAGTTAGAATTTTGGGAATGCCGTAAGACTGGTATCCCAGAGGGTTGTAAGACTTAGAGAAACAGCAACAGCTGCTCCACAGTGAGGCCTGACTCTTCTAACTTGCCTTCATTTTGCCTCACTTTATAGAATTCAGGTTGAAACCTCAGACTTCCTATTTTATGGAGACCTCTCTCTTTTCATGTTCAGCATTTGGGGATTTTTCTCTATGTGTGCTCCCCGCCCATGCTTTCTTAAAGTGAAATAGTGCTCAGAAGGACATCGCGTGTAAGCTGAGAGATTTGCTTACAGATCAGCCAGGCTTCTGCCTCTTTCCAGGGCATCTTTAACCCTTGTGCCTTAGAATCAAAATCAGATGGATTAACAGAGCGAACTTTGAGCTGAATTTCCGGTGTTTGAAATTACTTACTAGATGTGTTGGGTAGTCTGAGAACTGTGTGCATGTCACATCTGTTCTTCTGAAGCCTGCATGTGTGCTGGTCAGTCACAGGTACCTTTCACCCTATGTTACAATTCCTGCAATCAGCAGTGCCAGTGTTATATGTGTGATGGTCATGAAACTCACAATACAAGAATCAGCTTGGAGAGATTAATTGAAATACATTCTGATTTCCTTCCACATGGTTCACTGAATTCTAGATTGCTGCTCCAGAACTTGCTAGCATCTCTGTACAACAGATCTTCTAAGAGTGTCCTGAGTGTTTATACACAGCAACTTTCCAGTTCTTTTGGGCTGGTTTTCCTTAATTATATTTTACAGTTGTGTTAGGCAATGCAGAGACCACTTCAGGAGATCATTGCTTCAAATATTGTTTATGTGATGGTCTTCCATTAAGCCACAAATAATTTTTTGAACTGTAACACTTCAAAACAAGGTACAGTCTCCAGAGTGGAGAACCCCACATTGGGATATTGGCCAGTGCTGTAGCTGAAGGAGCTGACTTTCTGCAGTGCCTCATAGACTTGATACTATTCTTCTGTATTTTTAAGTTGGATGAACCTATTAAATATTTTTGTGGAACATAACGAAAAAGGGGGAAAGAAGAGTTTCCCAAGGTCAAGGTCCATGTAACACAGTGTTACACTCATGGTAACAGCCTTGAGTTGCCCCAAGGAAGGTTTAGGCTCTGTATTAGGAAAAATTTCTTCACCAAAAGGGTTGTCAGGCTTTGGAAGAGGCTGTTCAGGGAAGTCGTGGAGGCATCATCCCAGGAGGTATTTAAAAAATGTGTAGATGTGGCACTGAGGGACATGTTTTAGTGGTGGTCTTAGCAGTGCTGGGTTAAGGGATGGACTCAAGGATCTTGGAGGTCTTGTCCAACCTAAATGATTTTGTGATTCTCAAATGAGTAGTGGTGAATGCTGAGAAACAGCATATGTGGCAGAGAGTCAGATGCATTAGATTGGCAAAACTTCACAATGTTTTGGGAGTACTGGTAACTATTCCTTTAAGTGTTTTATCCCAATACTTTCTCAAAATGAATACTCTTTGTACTTTGGATTATACTTTGCTTTTCTCAATACTTTTTTTGATTATGTCTGTATGGTTTCTGAAGTACATGTTGTATTTGAGATGCAGAAACAGCAACTCAATATAATTTATAGTTTCTAATTTGTTTCTTCCTTTTCCTTGAGACTATTTTTTTGTGTTGTTGTTTAACTGTGTCTGGGTTTTGAGCTGCTGATTTTTATTTTTTAGTTCTTTTAATAAAAGGCATTACAATGACTGGCTCATTTTTCATTCTGGAGTGGTAAATAACTTGGAGACTGCAATTGTGCATGCATAGTTTTCTTTTTTTTTTCCCTACAAATGTTCCTTTGTTTTTATTAATTCCTAATTTCTCATTCTGTCTTACCACAAAATGGCCAGCTGTTGTAAGTGGTCATAAGCAGGTATTTACAGTCATGCCTAGGCTGAACATTTTGTAAGGGCTCTTGAGTGTGAAGCATTATTTCCTTTTACAAAATGAGTTAAGTTTTAACTCACATGATAGCTAGTTCTACTTGTCCAGTAGGGACATCACAATTACTTAGTGGCTCAGTGGGTTAGTGGTCTTGCTCTCATCCTTATTTGGATACACCTTTCCTTCTCTCAACATTCACTTCTGAGGGTTTTGGTCCTTTTAGGAATTTCTCTCTGAAAACCTTTTCAACATGATGTCTTTTTGCTCATTCCAGTGGACCTTTTTAGTCTGTCTTTAATAAGTGTCTACATTTCTGTGTTGGTTCTTTGAAACTGAATTCTGCTGTAGCAACTTGTTTTCTGATTCCAGAGACAATTTAATACTTGAATACTTTGTAGTTTCTGTTGAAAAACAGTTTATGCTAGGAAGTTCACCTTTTTTCTGTTCTCTTTTTGTGCCAAAAATCAATCACTTAAAATTTCTGAACTGATTAAACTGTATAGATTAAGATATTTTCTTTTTGTACCTCAGTGCTTATATGAAGATAATCATTAGCCTTTAATACTACATTTCACCCTCATCTCAAGCATGAGTCATTATTGGTGTCCTGGTTTGGGGGCCAGTCATGTGATCCTAACTGTGTTTTAGTCGTGGACTACAGTTTTATACCTGAAGATTTTTACAATTTATGTGCTAGGCTTGTCCTGGTGTTTGGTTATTTTCTGTTCCCCTGGGAACCTGATGTTCATATGTGGTTATCCTTTTTTTAAAACAGGTAACTCAATTCACTTTTGTGCTTTATTCGTGTGACCTAAAATATTAAACCTGCAAAAAAGTTGCAAATTCAATATGAGACTGCTTGGTTCTTTTCTGGTGCAATTCTCAGGTCTATAGAAAGTTGATATTAAACCAGCTTTTGGAGGCATTCCTTTGGACCATTTTGTCCATATGATCTATGACTGATTTCCCATCATGTTTAGCCATGAGCTATTCATACATTTCCCTTCTTATATCTGAAGTTACTTGAAATGCCCATGTGCAGAAACAGGTTCTGGTGCTATTACTGTGTATGCAAATATTTTTAGTATTATTTACAAGCTAAGTCTGTAGAATTGGAGAACAATATGTCATCTGCACCTTGTAGGATATCTGAACAAATTACTTTCGAAGAAAGTATGAAGAATATATAGCTTGTTTAGCCTTCAATAAGGCATAGGCAGATCCTATACTCTGTAAATATATATGATCTCAAGACTTGTGTTTCAAGCACTTATAAGCTCTTATTTTATTTAAAGTTTGTAGAACTAGTGTTTTGGTATGTCAACTGCACTAATGTCTACTTGGCTATCGGGCACTTCTTTTACTAGAAATTAAAAGATAAATGTACTCTTTTTTATTGAATATGGCCTAAATGAATGGTCCATCATATTTCTGTCTTTAAAGCTTTTCATATTAGATATAGAATTCTAAAATACAATATTCTGGTATTCAAATATCAGGGGTTTCTTTGTTTTTTGACTCATTCTTGGTTCCATTTTCTCTCGCTTTATATCATTTGCCAGTTATAATAAATTAAAGAGCAACAGTGGTCTAGAAGGGAGAAGGGTAAAAAGATGATTATTTTTATACTGTGACTTTATCTTCATTGAGTCAGTATCTGCTGGCTTGTGGTCAGAGCAGAAACTATGTCAGGAGAAACTCAGTTTAGAAGTAGGTCTTTAATGTTTCCTGCCCTTCTGCTCTCTTCTGGAGAAAACCAATAAAGAGATAGAAGCATCAGGGGTTATTATTCTTGCCAACATCTCGATATGTCCTAACTTTTTTTTCCTACTTGGATAATTAAATCTTACACAAGATCATTATTCTTGCAAGATGTTTCTCTTCTACTGTAACAGCTGGCTAGGGAGTTGGAGAAGCTAAATTGCTGCCCTTGTTGGCATAGCCTCAGGTAGCTAGGAGGAAGAGGGGAAAAAAACCCAGAGTAGCCTATTTCAAAGATTAGAAAGAAGACTATACCTCAAAATGTATGAAGGAATAACATACATGTCCTCTTTAGAGAAGGTAAAATTACAGTAAAAATATCTTTTCCTATTGCAAAGAAAATTGAAGTGGAAAACTGCGTTACCTTATTCCTGGCAATCTGGTCTTTTCCCATTGGCAAGATTGGAATTCAAACTGGCTGCAACAAACCTTGAAGATGTTGATTGTTTCATAGAAAAGATGGGTTGTGTTAATGATTTGTAAAGGAAAGGATCCTCAATCAACTACTATAATCTGTGAAATTGTGGGTTTTATCTTACGCTGTTATAAGTGTACTACTTAGTTCTAAAAGTTCCCAATTTTTGCTTTTATCATTGTTGCTTTTGTCTTAGCCTTGGCAGGCTTGGACTTTTGTTAATATATGGATATTCCTAAAAATTATTTCAGTGTCTTGTGATTCTTCTGCATCTTCTGACTTGGTTTGGGGTTTTTTTTTGGTTTGGTTTTTCTTGTTCTTGTTTTTGTGTTCTTCCTCAGATAATTTGACAGTAATGTTCAAATATGTGTTTTGGTTTTAATGGTAAATATTTAGTCCTTTGCCTGCCATTTTGCTGACTAATTTGAAGTTCAGGCTACCTTTGAAAAGAAAGAACTAGGCATGCAAGAACATCTGCATTCAAAGTGAATTAGTTGCTCTTTATCATTCCCTTTTTTATTTAAATGTTTCTCTTGATGCAGACAATTAGGTGTGCAACAATATTAGCTTTTGACTGCATTTGCCTGGGAATTGTCTTGTATCATAGTAGTTCCATTTTCTGGGCCATCTAAATCATGCTGTTTGAATATGTAAGTGGCAAATATTAGTTATCCCCTGCATTACAGATCCTACATAATTACTGCAAGTATAAGTTATTTCTGATGTGCCTCTCCTGCCCCTCAGCTTGAATAATTTAAGTATCTCTTTTGTACATTTTTTTCTTATTTTCTGGAAAATAGTGTTAATGTTATTGATAGTATATCCTGAAAGTGTGCTCTTGAACTTTGATTTACTTGAGGGGCTTTCTATGCTGAGTTATTTGCAGCCTTTCAGTTACCTTCTTTTGTGTTAATTTGCAAACCATACCAATAACTTCTGGAAAACTTTAAGGCTTTATAATCACTATTTCATGCTCCTTATGAAAAAGAAGATTAGTACAGGTTATAGTTATTTACCTTTTGTAGCAGCTTGATAATGTTATGTGTAAATCAGCAGTTATTTTTACATGTTCTGTTAAGTAATTCACAGCTCAATTTCTAGGACAGTGCTATAGTTGGTAGTAGAGTGATTTCCACCTGAATTTGTGAAGAGGAGATGCTTTTTAAGTGACAGATCTTGTTGAAGACTTCTAATATGTTATAGTCAAGTAAATGTGTCAAATTGATTTCATTTGCCATCTCTTACTGAAGCAATTTGGTGTTCTCTGATGTTGCAGTACTGCACGTCTGTGCCGGCTCGGCACATGATGTCTGTCTGGTGCTGTTACAGCTTATGGTGCAAAAGTGGGGCTATGTAAGTAACTAAATAGAGTACTGAGTCGTTCAGTGTCTGAGATTATAGTAATGGTAAGTGTATTTTGAAAAAAATCTTACTTCACTGGTGTAGTACAATTCCCGATGTATGTTGGGAAATAATTGGTAATTCCTGCATTTCCCCATATGTGTCCATGTTTTAATGACAAGGAATTTCTTCTAAACAACAATCCAATTAACTATGAAAACTCTGTATATGTGTTTCTTGTTTCTTAACAGCACAACTTGGAGACTATAATGCTTCAGTGCATTGTTCAGGATATCTGTCAAATTACAACTTTATACCAGAGCAGAACAAAGATTTTCTTACCAAAGTAGAAACGCTACATGAGCAACACAGGTAACGTGAACTTTTAGTTCTTTCTCACTTCTTGAGCTTTTAAAGAAAAAAAAGATGTCAAAAGGAACACTCAAGTTCTTAGTAGTTTCATTACAACAGCCAGTTGTATTTCATATAGCTTCTGTTAAATGAAATACTTGGGTTTAGCATAGAGGTGCTAGATTAATTATATTCAGAGTATGATGCTAATGTGTTGAAACATTTAAATAAATTTCTAGTTATAACCTCCAGTAGATCAGTTAGCCTTATACATTATTAAAGGCAACAATCTAGAACACTATACTAGATGTTTGAGGGGTTTTCTGGATGAAGGACATTTGATCACTTTTCAAATTCTATAATTTTTTTTTGTCTATATATGTGGAAAACAACTCCAATAAACACCATAACCATAAAATGCCTCAATTAACTTTGTGCTTTCTCTGCCCTCTCCTGGGTGTAATACTAAGGCTGTAACAGATTATTCCAGTCAGTGCGCTGCTAATTATTTTTTCTGACCCTGCTGATTTGTCTCTTGTAAGACTGCAGCTTTGGAATTAGTGGAGTTGATGAGATGCTTGCAAGCTGAATGCAAATATGCCAATCTAAGAAATTGTCTGTGAGCAAATGAAATCCAAATCTCTGTAGACTTGTTTTCTCTGTTTGTATGTTAACTGCAGCACTGTCTTAGTTTCTTTGATTTATACCCTGAAATATTTTCATCTCTTCCTAGTGTTCCTCAGCTGTTTTTTTTCTCAATACTCTTACTTTTCCATCTCTTTTCTTTACTGCTAGTGGGTGTAGTGAGTAGTTCTGAACTTCACATGTGCTCCCTAGCAGTCGAGAACATGCATTGTCATTTATGGGGCAAAAGAAGATAACCATTGAACTCTTAACTCCAGCTGTCCTTTCTGTTGGAGTTACCAATCTGGACTACTTTCCAAACAGTTCACGTTCAGACACAATAGCTGATGTCTCTATTCCTTCCAAATTAATTTGCAGTTTCCAGTAGGCTCAGTAGTTTTTCGAGGGGGTCTTTTGGACAGGAGTGAATAAATCTGCTTGTCTTTAGGAAACAGTCATCTTGGAGACCACTGAGGGAAGTTTCTGAAGAGTATTGTAGTGGCTGGGTTGGGCTCATGTATTTAGTGCTGTGGTAGCAAGAGATGTAAAACTGGTTATGTCCTGCAGAGGAAAGATCAGAAGTTACCATTGGTCCCTACTAAGATGTGGTGGGGTCTGTTGGAAAGACTCCTTTCTTCTCTGGGTCCTTTCAGTGAAATCAATGCTTTCATTGAATGTTTTTGGTAGAGTGAAGCCTTGATGACTGAGAAGTTTAACTTCTGTATTGGAATTATCAGAGGTGTTTGTAATTGAAGGTCTGAATAAAAATACTGAGTAGATTGGACTGGAAAAAACGTTTCTTTATTGTTTTAACACCTTTTTTGAAACTTGGCTCTTAAGGCCAATTTACTTCAGAGTGAAAGGAGAGGCAGACAAATTATTTTTTGTCCTGGAAGTATTTCCTGCATACTCCTTTAGCATTCATAGAGAATATTTATGTCTGGGACATGAATTTGACTAAATCAGTGCCAAGAACATACTTGACAAGAATGGTTCTGGTGTTCACCAGAGCTGCTGGGAAGGAAAGACGGAAAGGAAGAATTTACTTTTTTACCCTTTGAGAGAGCATTGTTGCTTTGGAATGAGATTTCTGCTAATCTGGAGTAAATAATATTTGCTGTAAACCATGTAGGTTATCTGTAAATTGTTATAGCTTTGAAATCAGTATTCTTAGGTTACAGGGTTTTAAAGCCAGCTCTATAAGCATCCATTCTTTTTTCATTCTTTAGTGTCTAGCTTTTGGGAAACTTTCACACAGGAAAAGAAAAAGGCTTGAGTCGCTGAAATACAGACTTGAGAAGTCATGTTATGTCTTGTGTTGCTGTGTTTTGTAACTCAATGCAAGGTTTCTGTTACCTTGGTTTTATGTTGCTTTGCAAAATCTGAGAAAGTATTCTCTGAACAAGTCCATGTCACACTAACCAGTTTAGCTCAGTATGTAGCTGTTAAGAAGGTAACTATTGCCATATTGAACTGGTATATCTTCAGAAATTTTCCTTCTGTGTCCATCCCTAAATCCATAGGGGGATTTTCTGTATGTAGCTGGTTTTAATGTGGTTTCCCTGCTGTGTTTTTCTTAGTCACATAAGCAGCCTGAGATCTTAGGATGCAGATATTGTCCAGATTGGTAAGGTTTTCACAGTGCTTGCTAGATCCAGCCATCAGTTTGAAGAGAAGGATGCATTTGAAACTAAATAGGATGCTAATATTCCAGATGAGGTTTGTTAGTCCTTGGGTACCAACAACTATAAAAATTGGAATCAAGACCGGTTTCCTCTTGCCTGTGTATCTCACTGAATAATTACCATCTGCTTAGGGACCTGAAGGTTTCATTTCATCTCTAATTGAGTAGGCGGATGTAACAACAATGAGTAAAAAAACCACGTCTGTGCTGTGATACTTGCTGGCCCTTCAAGACACAAGGTCTGGTGTAGATGGAGTATGCAAATTGAGGATTAAAATTTGCAGGCATATCCTGTTGGTGTGCAGCAGACTTTCTGAACAAAGTACTTGATCGAATTTTTTAAAATGACAGTAATGTACTCTTGCAAATATATTCAGCATCGTGTTATATAACAAAATGGCCATTTTGCATTGGTTTGCTTTTGTAATTCTCTGACACAGTGAAAGAGATAAGGTCTACTAAAGTTTGTGAGAATCAAGGTGACAGTAGTCAGTGTATGTGTAGATCTGAGAAGCCAGTTTAGCTAAGGATTGTGATAAACTGCTCTCTTTTTTGTCTTTGCTCTTTTGTTGCTGATATTATGACCTCCTCAAGCCACACTGACCATGGCTTTCTAGCTCAAGGTAGCTTTCAGTTTTCTGGAGCATGATGTAATATTTCCTAGAGTGGCTGTTTCACAGCACAGTATTTTGATGGCTTTGCATTTAAAAGGAGGGATATTAAAAGGAGGGATATTAATTGAAAGTAGTAGATGCTGGAATTCTTAACATAACTCAATGTTATGTTAGCTTTTTGCAGGCTGCACCTAAATTGCATTTGATTAACGTAATTTTATGCATGTTGTTTTGCAAGCTCACCTAGCAAAGAGTTGTTTTTACATGCACTTGTAGAAGCTTTCTTGAAGACAAAAGGTTCAAATTCTTGTATGTCTTAGCTGCAGGACAAGAAAAGTATTTTAGGACTTGGAGATTGTAAGTTAACTCAGATGGCTTTTCCTTGGCGAGTTTCATAACTTTCACTTTTAATCTGCTTTTTACCCTTTATTTTATTAGTACATTCATGCTTCTAATCTTTCTTCTAAATGACTTCCTTCTGAGAGACTATGAAATATAGAATATTTATAGATACAGCTTCTTACTATAAAGTAAGATTTTATAGGGGAATAGTTTCCTCATCCCTTTGAACATAACAGATAAAAAATATTTTTCTAAAAAGAGCTGGTCCAGAATGGCTAAGTTAATAAAATTGTGTATAATTCACTCAATTTTTTGAGAGTACTTTAGCAGGGCCTTCACCAGTGGAGAACTCATGGCACTACTTTATGAATGTGGGGTTATTTCTCAGACACTGGACTGTGGCATTCTTCTAGTGTTATGCATTTGGAATAAATATAATATCGTATCTTTTATTTTTGACTTGTCTGTGGTTCATATTTATTATTTATTTCCCTTCTTTTAGTGGCCTCAAGCAATCTGAAGCAGAGTCCTGCTATATAAATATAGCACGAACGCTTGAATTCTATGGAGTGGAATTGCACAGTGGTAGAGTATGTTTACATTGTAATTTTTCCCTTGGAAAGTAAATTTATATCCTTTTTTTTCACATTATTTAATAGCAGTAAAAAAAAGTTTTATTTAAGTATTGATGTTATCACGTGTTATTTGTAATTAGTGGTGGGTAATTTTCCAATAACTTCCGTGTAACATAGGTGCTGGAATTTCAACCAAATCACCTAGAGTTCCTCAAAAGTGTAACAATGTATTTTTAAGATAAACTATTTAATTACTGCAATATATTTTACTTAATGATTTTACTAAGGTTTCTGTGTGTCTTAGCATGAATGACAATGAATGCTCTGTTCAGTGCTATTAGTTGGCAGGTGTTTTAAGAGTTTAATTTCTCTGAATTTCTAGCACTCATTTCTTAAGTGTTAAGAATATAGAGAGGTTTTTTTTGTTTAAATTTCTGTATTCCCTGATTCCAGGCTAAATCTAAGAAGTATTTAACAGCTTGAGAGATGACCACTAAAAATGCATTTGAAATCTTTTAGATACAGGGTTTGCATTGATAAGAAACGTGTCCTAGTATTTTGCTGGCTACTGCTATTTAATTTTTTGACTACACTATTCATCTGAAGTCAATCCCCAAAATGTCTTTTTATTTGCATCCTAGTGTGCAAGTTACCATTTGTCCTTCTATGCAATAGTAAATTGTTTTGGCATAAGGCTTGTAGTGTAAAAACTAAGGGAAGTGTACTGCAGATAATTGATTTCCTAAGTGAAGATGACTTCTAGTTTTCTTAACATTTTTCTGAGTTAATAATCCAGAAACTGAGAGTTATAATGAAAAATTCATAAATTTCTCTAATGATAAGGAAGGAATAGAATGAGTAATTTGCTTCCTTTCAGCATGATATTTTCTTCTTGTTTTTCTTTTTTGTGGCAATGCTGTCACAAATAAGTGAGTGTTGCATTGGATTTCTAGGAATTCCTAAAATACTTCTATATGAAGCCACTGTAATTGCGTTCATATCCATGAAATACAGTGCTCAAAAGGCTTTATTTTATGAATGGAGAAAAGTGGAAAGGAAAGGAAATTATCCTGTTAAATCTGACTTTGTATAGGTACACTGTCTGTCCATTGAGTCATCTGTCACCTTTCTACTTTATTGAAGAAGCTCTTATTGTTACACTTGAGATTTCACTACATGCACTTAACTTGATTGGATGTTTGCCTTTTAACTTCTGTTATAGCCTAGTATTTTGATAAGCCAACTTGAGTGCTAAGACTTCCACTATGTGTCTAGTCTCTTAATATTAATGGGATGCTGTTTCTGAAAGCTCTTCCAATTTCTATTATCCTGCCTGAGCTGCAGGCCACTGAGCTGCATGCAGGATGTCAGTAGTGGTCATACCAGTGCCAAGATAGACTGGATTCAGATATTTTCAGCGAAATTAAATTTCGCTGCAGACCTTCTTGCTACTGTTTCAATTCAAAATAATAGTTCTATTGCAATTCAGTTTTTTTGAAGGATGGAATATTGGAAGTGATCTGTTTTTTCCAGAAGCTGAACTAGACATCTGTACATCTAGAAGCTGCTAGGAAGGAAATAGAAAGCAAACCAGAAAATGTCATGTTACCTTTCAAATTGAGTTTTGATATCATTTGAATGTGGAACTTCATTCTTCCTCTCCCTTCCTTATCTCAAAGTGGGTAATGGAAAAAGAAAAGTACGTAGACGGATAACAATCATAAGTGTTTTAAGGAAAAGCCTTCTGTAGCAGGTGAACAGCAAGGAGAATGTGAATAGCCACCAATTTTTTTTTGTTTTTTTTTTTTTGCTTTGGTAATAAAAGATTTAAGGATCTTCAGTCTACCCAGAAAGATACAAGTTTAAGTACAGGAACTTTGTCCGTAAGGCTGCAGCTGAACTGTCAGCATTACTGCTGTTTTAATGGATGCCCAAGGTGAAGTAGCTATCAGGAGCAGTAAGGCAGTCACTGGAGTCCATTAAACATAAAAGAAGCTTCTAAACCAGGAAATCCTCTAGCTGTAAACAACCAGAAGCTGAGGAGGGGAGTTGTTTGTAGGGGTGTAGTTGATTGTCTCTGAAGTTTTGTACTTCCAAAACATCAGTTACAAGTCATTGTTTGGGTTGAATGCCATGAGGCAAACCTCTCAGCCACCATGGTATTGTTGGTTTTGCTCCTGGGGGCCTGTAAGAAGTTTGCAGTGAAGGTTATAAGCTGCTTCTTCACAGAGGCTGCTATGTCATGCGCCTGCTTTGGCAGGGATTTTTACAGTGCCTCCTGATATCCTCCCCCTACTCAGTACTGCTTTTAAATCATCCTTCCAGTTTTGTCACATCCCAGTGCCTTGAACAGGTTTATCAGGGGCTAATTAAACTGTGTCTCTGTGAAAGGCTTTATCTCTGTGGATTCTGATGGTCTTGTTCCTTCCTCTTAGACTGTGTGTGGCAGAAGAACCAGGTAACACCTGGCTTTTATACTAATGGCCCAAAGAAGCTGGTGCTCCTGTACTGGTGGTTGAGAGTTCGATACTTTTGGATAATGTTTCTTGAAGAGCAGATGAATATATAGATGAATATATAGTTTCCTTAATCTTTTTGTTTTATGATACAAAGTTAAATATTTAACATAGGTGAGCTTACTGTTTAGCAACCTGCTAAACATGCAACTTTAATCTGAGCTCAGTTTTCATCTGCAAACACTTCTGCTTTTTTTCTGATGAAAAATCTGAACTGCTAAAACATTAAAAAATGCAATAGTGTTAGGAGACTCAGGAAAGTGAATTCAATATCTTAAAACTATATTGATATTTCTTGAATTTCTAATCTCCTTTTGACTCTGGACCACTATCTCATCTGCTCAATAATTAATCTGCTGTTAACTCATCTTTCATTTTTACTCAGAGAGTCGAAGATAGGAAATTTGTTGAATCAATATTATTTCCATATCTACAAAAATCAAGATGGTAATTGTAAATTAAATCAAATGTGAATCAGTTCTTAACTAGCTGAATGCCTGGCATGATAACTTTTATAATAATAAATATAATAAATTTGTTTTTATATATTATATTTTATATAAAATATATTTATGTTATATAATATATATTTATAATAATAAATACAATATATAATAATTTATTATTCTATTCTTCATGTTACCTATTTTTTTTATAAATAGATGCATGTTATTTCTTTGCTGTTCAATTTAACAGCATAGATGTTTTGAAAGAGAGATAACTGCACGTCAGTATCATATTTCATATAAGACACCCTCTCTCTATGCTATTCCAACACCTGGATTTTGTGTTTCTTAGGCTTAACACAAGAGAATTCATAGGAACAAATAACATGGGATATTAGTGGTTTGGACTGGTGCAGAGAAGGGTGAGGAATGAACTTTGTTCTGACAAAGCTTCTGGAGAAAATAGAGTAGTTTAGCCTAATTAATCCCTATCAAGTGTTTAGATAATCCTTTATTTCTGCTTAATTATGTCGATTTCCAGCCTTTACTCTTAAAGCCGTTTTTTCTTCCCAGTATTGATGTTTAAAAGCAGGAGCCTGGAATAAGTTCCAAGTGCTAATAATACAATCTTCTGCTCTGCTTTAGGTTGGCCATATCATGGCAGAAAAAGCTAAATTACATGCAGTTAATCTCCTGAATACCTCAGAGTTCTTCCCAAACATTAAAATAAAGGGATGTCAATTCTGGATTCCTGTATTACACTTTGCAAATTAGGTTGGACTTCACTCATTCATGTGCCTATATCTCACTTCTATTAAACTATTTTTAAAGGATTTATTGTAGACTTTCCACACTATTGTCAGAGCATGTGCTACCTGTTCCATTTTTACTGCACCTTATTAATATAAGGAAATTGGGATTGGACACAGAGGAAAGTTATCTATTAATTGAGCCCAGAGTACCATCTAGAGGAGCAACTGTGCTACTGAAGGCTTTAAAAGAATCTGGTACCACT
Organism: Ifrita kowaldi; assembly: GCA_013398055.1. NCBI lineage: Eukaryota > Metazoa > Chordata > Aves > Passeriformes > Cinclosomatidae > Ifrita > Ifrita kowaldi. Next base: position 867,372 of record VZRS01003359.1, on the reverse strand, counting down.
GGCTGTCCTTTAAAAACAGTCTGAAACTGCTTTTGAGTCAAACCTGGTATTTTAAACAATGGATTCTACTTACATGTGGATTTATGTATGCATTTAGCTCTGTTTAGAAATCTGTGTAATAACATATTAGTGTGTATTGATCATAAGAAATGGGAAGCCAAGATTTCTAACTTCTCTAACATCAGTCTGGGTTTAGGCTCGGAATGACCATCTGGCATCCTACTCCCTGCCTTTTTGGGTTTTTTTAACTCAATGTTTGTTTATATGGAAAAATGTATTTCCTCTTGAATATCTCAATACCTAGAAAGGATTGTAAATTTATGATTTTTTTTTTCACAGTTGCATGTGTTAAGCTAATGCACAGCTTTTGATTTAGTTAATAATGGATTTCATTTAGTGTATCAAATATTCATGTACACATGTGTATTTCTCCAACATACTCTCATATGCAAAATTGTGGTCACCTCCTGTGCACTCTTTCTTGGTAAGACTTTTTAGGAATAAGTAAGGAATTATTTTCTCTCTCTTTTTAAACAGCTTATAATCAGGAAATTTTTGTTCAGTTCCCAAAATTCTGTGGCATTTACCTGACTAATCTTGGGAAGTACTTCACCTTCTTTCCTGGAATTAATAATAATAAGGCTAGACTTGCAAATTTACTCTTGATACAGACCTAAGGAATATTCAGGGTAGTAGGATGAACATTGCAACTTCTTTTAATGAATGAATAATATTTAGAATATGTGATAGATAACATCAAAGGAAAGACATGCATGAAAATCAATACTCAAAAATGTCATTGAATTTTTTCCTCAAGTGTAGCAATTTAGGTATAGAAAGCTTGAAAATAAACTTATTGGTACAAAAATGTAAATGACACAAACTGCATCTGTGTTCTTACAGTATTTTTCTTTTTCAGGATCTCCATAATCTAGATCTTATGATTGGGATTGCATCCAGTGGAATTGCTGTATATAGAAAACTCATATGTACAAGCTTCTATCCCTGGTAAATTCCTTTATTGTGAAGAAATATGTCAGTTTTTACAATCTTACTTCCATTTGCTTTCACATTTATTCCAAAGAAGCCTACAATACATATATTTGTTCTTTATGGAGTATTGTGGTATTTCCTTGTGTTCAGATAAAAATGAAAACTTGCCTAGGCTTTTAAATCTCTCAGACTTTTGAAGTCCTTGCACTGTGTGAAGTCTTGATCAAGTTAATTTACATACAGGTATGAGTATGTGACTAGGAGGACCCTGTGGTCTTAGAGATTTGCAGCAGTTATGCCCGATAATATGTGTCTTTAAGAGCAAACAAAGCCAATCAGTATTGCTATTAAAGCTCAGCAGCTAAATCAGTCTGAATTAAGTTCAGTCTGAACTTTTTAACATGGCATTCAGCAGGAAGATATTTGCTTCTTGGAGTAGAAATGTAAAATTAGTTATTTGGAGTTTCAGATTTACAGGAGGTAGGATAATACAAGTTAGACATTTTTAAATCTCATCAAATATGGGTATATAACATTAACAAGGTTTGGAGTCAGCAGGGGAGAGACCTTTACATTATTCTCTGATACATAAAACATTAGAATGCATGATAGTGCTGTAGAAAATAACCTCTGCAAAGGAATAATGTGCACAAGAACTCTAATGTGAATGGCATGAGAAGTTACATAAGCTATAATTTTTTAAAAGTGCTTTTGGGCTTTATTAGTTATACCATACTAAATATTACAACCTGAATTAGAAATTATATGGAGGCTGGGCATTTCCTTAAGGTTTTTGGATTGGATCAGAAAGAATTTTTTTCCAGTCTTTCTTTTCTAAAAGAAGCATGAACTTCGTTTTTTGTGCTTGATAAAACTATGGCTTTGTCATGTTATACAGAAGTTCTTTGATGAATTTGTAAAAATTTTTCTGAATAACTTTTTCAATAAGATAGTACAGTGTTATTAATCATGACAGAAAAATGCGTTCCAGTGGGTTGTACTTACTTTTTGGCCCTTAATTATACAAAACAAAAGCTCCCTAGCTGTATTCTTTAAATATTAGAGTCATTTCATCCTTTCATTTATGAACAGCTATTTCCTATAAAAAAGCAATAAAATCAGTTTCAATTAAAATTCTAGGGGAAATTATACTGCATAGTCTCCAGATTATTTTTATTTGCTGTGAGTTGCATTTCAACTCCTTGTGATATACTGCAATCATCCTGGATAAATGTATGTCAATAATAATGCTCTCATACAGCAGCACAGTGAAAACTTGTGTTTTTCCATTTCTAATGCACATTAAAGCATAAAAGACTTTTATCTTTGTGCTTTGAGTGCTGCTCTTTCATGCATCAGCCTCTCAGCTTCTTTGAACTGCTGCAGGTTTTAAAAAACTGCCAGCTGGAGGCACATTTTCTGTCTTCTACCAGTCTTGTTCTGCCAACTTAGGTGACCTAAGTAAGGTATGAATGGATAATAGTTGTTCCTGAAAACCATAGGACAATGGCATATTAAAATCTGTGACTATATGAATTTTTTAAGGAAGGGAAAGATAGTTTATAGCACACAAGACAGGAGGAATCTACAACTTCCTGTGCTACTTTTATTCCTGGAGAGCACCATGGAATAAAACACAGATGCTAAAACATTTTTCACAAAAGCCTATTCTCATTTACAGAGAGAAATTGAGGGAAATAAAACCCACAGGTTTTTCAGTTCTAATAATTCCCACTCCAAAGTTTAGGCAGTAATATTTTCAGCTGACAGCTAATGTAATTGTTCCAAGCTTTCCTACTCTCTCTCTCTCTCTTTCTAAAAGTTTCTTTTCATCTTGAAAGCAAAAGCTACCTACACAGGGACCAACTTTTTGATATTTTATTTCTGGCATCGTGCATGAGTTAATCTTAATTCTTTGTGCAGGAATGGTGTCCATTTCCTGATCCCCACCAAAACAAGCAAACACTGAAAGCCACCAGAGCAGAGTTGCTTGGGATGTATTTGTAGTATGGATTCTCACTTTTATTTTAGACCTCAAAGCAGGATATGTTTCTGTAATGCCTGAAGTGGTATTTATTTAGGCTTTTTATGTAACACCGTTTGTACCAAGTGGTTTTTCCTAAGAGCTGTGCAGACTTCACCATTAACGAGGTAGAACTCAAGGTGGCAGCAAACACCATCAGAGCACTCTTTCCAAAATTTTAATTAAAATACTCTGCAGTGGATGACAACAATACAACTATGCCATATGGTAGTAGTCAAAGGGGACCAAAAGTTTTCAGGAACAAAGGCAGTGAGAGAGTTCTGCCTTGGCAAAAAGAGGCTTTTCAATCAAAGCAACCTACCTAAAGAGCTGACTGATCAGTCAGCAGCAATGCAAGTCAAGATAGGTTTAAAAAATAGCTTTGGATTTAATGTGGTATTTTATACACTCTGCAGGTGTTTCAAGGGTGTTTAACTGTCCTGTGGTAATTTCCAAATTGATTTTGCAAGTAAAATATTAATGGCAAAAAACATATAAATACTCTCTATATCAGCAGCAACTAAAGTTAGGTATTAAATGCTATTTTGTGTATGCAGTTTCACTGCCTTGAAAACTTCAGAGAAACTGCTTGAGGAATGCATAATACATTGCTACTTAAAACTTGGAAAACAACTATCTTACACAGCAAATTGGACAGAACATTTCTTGATGAATCTTTCAGTGGCAAGGTGTAGAATTTACAGGTAAAGAAACTTTTTTTGCTTCAAGTCATAAGTACCAGCTGTTAGTACTAAGTGCTAGGACAGGACTGCCAGTTTAATCAGAATTTAGCAATTCTGTGGCCCATGGAGTGACAAATCTTTTTTGATGCTTGTGAATGATAGGAAGATGGGACCCAAAAGATCCAGCATTCTTAATATGCTACAACTAGTGAGAGCTTTGTAAGTAAACCATGAAATTTAATGGTTTGTGAATGTTGCATGGTCACTGGACAGATTATTGGTGGGAGAGAAGGGCCACTGAGCCACCAGTTACAATAACAGTAATTGCATTCTATTCTTATAATTTTTGGGTATGGCATCTTCAAGAACTTGTTAAGTCTAAATCCTTTGTCACTTTAATTGCTTGGATCTTTTTGTAGATTTTTCTAGAAGTGAATATTCACTCAATTTTTAGGCTTAGCACTGCAAATGATTTTTAGTTATTGTTAAATAAAAATATCAGAGTAGCAAGTGTTCTTCATGCCTGAACTAAAGAGGTTTAGTTCTACTTTAAGAAGAATGAATGGAATTGAGAGGGGTGCTCTATTTTGGAGAGTGTCAAGACAAGGAGACTTAAAGCCCTGATTTGACTTGAAGTGATTAAATGGTCATGCAGTGAATCATGGGGTTTGGGTTTTTGTTTTGGGGAGTTTTGGGTTTTTTAGTTTGGTGGGGTTTTTTTGCTTTCTCAGAGTTGTTGTTTTTTTTTTTTTTTNNNTTTTTTTTAATTTAAAAAAAAAAGTGGGGTGTAGAGGAGAGGGATTGAGAGAGTTTTGGTACTTTGGGATGCTGGTTCCCCTTTTGTTGTTGTGTGGGGGCGTTTTTTGCTTAGTCTGCAAGGTTATTTTTCTGTGTCCTGCATTTTTGCTGGCACTGTGTTGGGGTAAGAGCAGACCATGACAGCAACTGTGTAAGCTGAGAATAACTCCAAAAACTTGTTTGTTGAAGTTTTATCTAAGTCAAGAAATGTGGTAAGAAAGAACCAGAAGCACAAAACTTGAGTGGTACTAGTTTAGTCAGAGTGGTACTAGAATCAAGAAAGAATTAATATATAATGAGTTGCAGCTCAGTAAATACAACTGAAAATTTGTATGACTTGTCAGGTAGCTCAGAATCCAGAACTTTTAGATGAGCAACACAGACCACCGTTGTTTGAAGTAGCAAGACAAATGACACAAGTGTTTCAAGAGTTGGCCTAGTAGGAGAGGTGGATATGATTGCAATTTTCCATTAATTTTCATATCAGTTTGTCTTGTCAAAGGATAGTCTTGAAATACCTGTTTCTTTGTGGTTCTGTAATTGATGGAGAAAAGCATTTTCTGAAATTGGCACACCCTGTTTTCTGCCTCTTGTGCAGAAGGGGGGATAGGTAATGCCATGAATATTCTTGTTAGTAACTTGCAAATATACTCTCCTGTATCCATGAAGGATGTTGCTCTATAACTCAAGTGCATCTCCCATGAGCAGTGGGGAGTGAATTTTATGCCATCCCACTTGATGAGAGTGATGCAAAAACTGTGCCAGAACTGAGAGGACTTTCAACATAGTTCATATGTGATGGCATCTAACATCCTGTGAAGCATCAGTGCACGAAAATATTATGAGACTCTTAGCAGTAAACTTACAAAACCCTTTCAGAATTTTTTTTTTCTGGCAAACATGACTTAATCAGACCTTAAATAGCTTTCCTTAGCCATCCATAAGATTCCAGCTGACCACAGATCAGAGATTTCTTTGTCTGAAAAATGCAGGTTTTCAGTTACTGAAGTAGAACTATTGCAGAGAAAATTTAGGTATTTTAGACAAATCTTGTTTTGCTGTGGGAAGGTGTGTGGGTAGGTAGAGGTTTGTTTAATTTAGCAAAACTGATAAGCATATAATTAAAATGAAAATTGCTTGAGCACCAATTCCAGTTGTAATCTTTACTTTAGAAAATATATATTCACACTGTGTATATATAAAAAGAGGTATTCACTTCTAAAATTACCACATAAATTACATAGCAATGTTAATGAAGTGAAAAATATATTAACATTCATTCTTACAGGTTTTGTCTTTCTAAAATTATGATTTTATCTAGAGGTTTTGTTTAGTTATTAACACAAGTTCATGATATTTTTCACATTATGAAACCAATTCTGCAAAGCCTCTGCAAAGTTTCAGATGTTGTAAGACCAACCTTGTCATGTCATTAGGGTCTTAAATTTTGTTCCTTTAGTCACAGTTGTCATATGACTCTGAAGTTATACAAAAGTTGACACATTTAACATTTGTGCAGCTTAGTGTAGAAGATGTCATCAAGTTTTTGCTGCAAGAATAGATTTGGTGGGAGACAACTGCTGTGAACTATTTAAAGATTAAACGAGGACATCTATTTGCCACTCAACACAGGAGATGGCTGCATATTATTCATTGAATATTTTACAGCTATAATCTTTCAGGCTCACTGTATGCAGTATTATTTTTCATTGTTTTATGCTTCTAAACATTGTTCAGTATTTCATGGCCTGTTTCTTTCTTTTAGGGTGAACATATTAAAAATTTCCTTTAAAAGGAAAAAGTTTTTTATACAACAACGGCAAAAACGTGTAAGTAGTCCTCTAATTTTGTTTTGCTCAAGTGGTCATATTCAATATTTTTATATTGAATGTAACCTACAAACTGCTGATCAAAATGCTGTGTTGTGGTAACTTGCCTTTGAAACTCTGTATTGTTAACTTGGTTGTGCTATTCTGGTCTGCTTATTTCCTCTCTTTTTCCCTTTTATTTTGTTTTTTTTTTTTTTCCAACACTGAATGCCTCCACTTTCAGTCTGTTGGACTGTATCTTTTTCATGGAGGTTTCTTCTCCCTCAGAGACTTTGGGTAAATGCGGATCACCATCCTTTCTCCAATTGTTAACTTAGCATATTTCCCTTTTCTCATCAGCATCTGCTGCTCTTCCCACTGTTGCTCTCCCTGCCCTGTAGTGTTCCTCAATGCAGTGAATCTACTAAACAACTGCTTATCCCGTCTAGGGGGACTGTGTGAGATCCCTTCAGCTTATGGGTCTCAGAGCTCAGGAAGAAAGCAGGATTCCTGGAGGAAAGGAGAGCTTTGCAGCTGAAAAACATGAGGTTGAAAAGGGGAATAGCACACATCCTGCTGTATGTAACATGGAGGGCTTTAGGAGTTGGCAAATTCTGTGAAGGTAGTTGATAAAACTAATGTAAAATTTTTCTGCTGTTAAGAGTTGGCTTCTGTTGGTTGCTTTGTGCTCTTTGCAGAACAGTTGAAATATAAGTCTATTCAATGGGGAGGGAAATCCTGGTTGCTTATTATTATTGTGCTGCCACAATATGAAAACAATAAATCAAGGTATCTTTTTACAAAGAGCATAGATTATTTAATAGGACAGAAGAAAACCTCTCAGAAACTAGTAATCAGCAGATGTATAAATATTTTAATTCAGTTGAGGACAAAACTTGAGAACATAGTAAAAGATAAGTGTTAACTTGTACCTAGACTTCATGAAGGCTCTTTCTGGTAGTAAATGAGCTCTTGAATTGACAGGAGCTGTGTTACAAGACCACCTCTTGACCCACATAGATTAGAAGGTCTGCTGAACACAGTTTCTAGGGAGGCCTTTTTTACCCAAAAGAAAAATGTTTTCTTCTTTTTTCTTTTCTGTGTCTTTCTTTTCTCCCGGTTTGGTGGGTCCTTTGAAATTTGGTGTCTGCCTGTTGCTCTTCCGGATTCACGTTCAAAGAAAGTTTGTATCTAGAGACGATGTAACTGCACTAATACTGGCACACACAAAGCATGCACAGAGCATGTCCTTACACACTGTAGGAGGGTCTTGAGTTTTTTTTTACTAGCTGTAAGTTTCTAAATATATTTTTTATATGCAGACATGTCACAGTCTGTTCATATATATTTCACTGCATGAAGAAATGAGTGGTCGATAAACCATTCTACTCCCTCATGAGTGTAAACACTTGCAAGTAGTAACTTCTCCTGGGTTTGAGGATTAAAAATTCACTGATAAGTAGAAATTTTAAAATTGAAATATTTCCAAAAATACAAATAAGGGCAGGCTTACAGACAGCAGTTTCCAAATGTGTCTGTGAGAATAAAAGTAATAACAGAACTCTCCAAAAATTATTAGTAAAATAGGGCTTGGAAAGAGATGATTTTAAGGTCCCTATCAACCCAAACCATTGTATGATTCTCTGAAAATGAGTGTACTTACAGTGGTTTTGGAATATAGAAGAATAAAGTGTCAATATAGAACAATCTGTGGACTTAATATAAAATATACGTGTTCATTACATAAAGATTTGACTGCTGTCAAAAGTAGAATTCTTCTCTCTGGAGACCTGTGTCACATTTGAAGAGAGAAGCAATCTTAATTTTTTCAATTAAACATTTGATAAATGATGACAGTTCAAGGTTCTTGATTCTTTTAGCTTACCTGCTCTTAAATGATCATTGTTCTTTGTTTCATAACCTGTGGAGATGACAGTAATGCACACAGTGTCACGCTTAGAGAGCTACAGAACTGTAGGAAAAGTAAGGCCAGCTGCATGACCTTTTTACTCCTTCTCAGTACATATGAAAAAGCAGACCAGGTGTGCTACTAAATCTGTGCATGCATCCATCCTTGTCAGCCCCCTTTGCTTGAAATTTAGGGCATCAAGTGTGCAGTACTCCAGTGGTACTGCTTGGAAAACCGTGTTGGTGCAGTGCAGTTGAGTCCTAGGGGTTTCACCAGGAACAGTGGGATGCTTGAGGGGTGTGTGAGGGCAGATGATTGCATTGGTGTCAGTCTTTGAATTGATCAGGTTTTTTGCTTGGAAATACAGAAGCAAATAGGTAAATGAATCTGAAAGTAAGGAAGATGAAAGAATGTGGGGAAAACAGAGCCAATACTGTGTATTCATAGGCAAGGTTTGCCTAAAGATGGTGAGAGTGCTATTGCACTTCTTTTATATTTTATATGTCATATGTAGATTCTTTACAAAAATCTACAGAAAGTTCTCAAAGGCAATGAATTTGCAGTCCTCTAGGATGTGCCATGTTTCATTGATTTATTTTCCTTATTTCTTTTACTCCATTTTTCTTTCCTTATGTGCCTTTTCTGAAAAATCAACTTACCTTATCTCACTCTTACCCTGCTATTCACCTTCTCTTTTACCCTCCCACTGCTTCAGTCTGTTGATCAGCTACTTGATTAGGAGTATGCAGTATTTCTTCTGTTTCTACTGAAGAGCTACATAAGGACTGAGGAGCAAGTCTGATGAATCAGTGAATGTCTGATGCTATAGAAGCTCATGACATGTAGGCTTAACGAAAGGTACAGGATTTAAGGTAGGAATAGGAACTATGCTGTTTACAGCCAACATTTTGTACCTTTCAGAAATGGAATTTTATTTTCTATGTTCCTATCTAATGCTAAAAAACAACTTCATTTGCTGCATACTAAAATATATCTTTCTATGCTGTAGATATTTTCATATTTTGTGTGAATAGAATACGCATACAGCTGATGCAAAAGTTTTTCCATATGCTGAACCAGCAAGACTCTTCAGCTATGTGAAATTGTTCCCTTTACCTTAATGGCCACAAATTTCTCTAATCCTTATTTCTTGATAATCATTAAAATGCCGTTCTGTTAGAACTTGAGCTGAGAAGTATGATGGGCATTAGATCCTTGGATCCCACTAGAACTCTCCTCACCCTTAAAAAAGTACACAGATTTAACAGCATGACTTGCAAGGTGGCCTCTTAGTGAGGCGGATTTTAATTAACAAAAGGTTATGTTAGTCTAAAAATTGAATAAATTTTTATGAAACTTCTCAAAATATTTTTCCTAGCTTAAATCCATGTTAAAACTTCTAGCATACTTAAAGGTTGCTAAGAAGGTTCTGTGACAACAGAAAAGCACACTTGTGATGTAATAAGTAAAATTCATTACTGTTTTCAAGTCCAAATTTAAAAACAGACTATTAGGTGTACTTAATTCTTTATCTTTATACTATGGCTTTTCGGTATAATTGAGAAGTTTGGATAAAATAATTTTTGTGGCAATTGAAAGACCAGCGCTTCAGGCCAACAAAAATATCTGTGCACTTCCTTTTATTTGTCTGCTGGAGTAGTAAAACCCTTCAAGTGGTGTTCAACCAACAGAGAGTGTGTCAGAAATGGCATTTGTCATTAAATCCTTGTGATGTATGCTTTATATATTTCAAGAAATTCTGACTTAAGATTTCACTATGCTTTCCTGCTTTATTTTCTGTAACTACTTAGAAGCAGCTGTGGGGAACTGACAGAAGATGAATTGGCTCCAGTATGCAAGAGATTCAAATAACAAACCCACATCTTAAAAAGAAAATACTTTTTAAATGCTTTAATAGTTACAGGGAAAATATTCCTGAAAGATTGCAATCTGTTAAATGTTTTTTGGTGCTTACTTAAAATCAAGAAGCAAAACACTTTGTCTCTTGAGAGTCTCACTGTTTTTTTAAAAGAGGGTCTGAAGCCATAGATTCTCTGTACTAGACATGAAGTGATTTGCGAACTGCAGGATTGATCTCTGATATGTGGCATTTGTAAAATGCTGTCTAGAAATAAAAAGAACACAAGGAAAACAGATTGACTATTCCAGCCAAAATGGTCTGTAGTTACTTCCCAAGAGGACTGTTTCTGTGAGTAAGCAAAATGTTGCCTGTCTAATTATACGATGTCAAAATCAGTCATAATTTAGAGGAGCTGGAAAAGATGAGTGATGAAAACTTGCTTTTTTTCACTGAGGTGCTGCACTGTGATAGCAATTGTCTCAAGGTCTCACGTAATCTTCTTCTATTTGCTTTGCTCTCATTCCACTATCTTCCCATCAATAACTAGATTAACTAACCAAGGCTTTCTCTTGTACAAGATCTTGGGCAAAAACATGGGTGACACAATCGTGTTGCACTTGTGTTTTACTGGCACTTTGGCACTGAGGTTACTTGTAAGAGTTTGCACCAAGACACAGAAGTTTTGTATTCTGCTGCCTTCTGATCCTCGTCATTGTGGCTTCACGTTATCATCCAAGCAGGAGTGGATTTGAACAGCAGTACCAGCAGCTCCTGTCCCATCACAGCTACTCTCTTTCCCCCAAGAAGGATCATCTTCAGTTTATTTGGAAAGACTATCAAGACTATGCTTTTTGCACACTATGGTGCTTGAAAGAATGTTATTGAATTGAAGCCTTGTGTGAAGAGTTTGAATTCAAAGAATGAGGGGTTTTTGCCTTTTTACATTACACACTTAATGAAATGTTTTAAAGAATTTTGTTTGTCTTAGGAGGTCAAAATCTGACTGGAAACCTGGAAATATGTTTATCAGTATAACATGACAACTCATATATACAAAATCTTTACCACTCTAGATTTGTATATTTCATTAACATTTCATTAACTTGTTAAAGTGCACATTTTGCAGTTTGGAATTTCACGTGGTCACAGCGGTATTTTGGCCATCTCCAGCTCAAAATCTACTATATGCTGATTTTTTTTGTTTGTTTGTTTGCCTCAATGTATTTCTCATGTTTAAGCTTGAAATAACTTTATTGTTGTTTTATGACCTTGTTTACTGTTTCATCTACTTGTATATGTTGAAACATGGTGTTCCCTACTGTTACAGAATGAATCCAGAGAGCATATTGTTGCCTTCAACATGTTGAATTACAGAGCATGCAAAAATCTTTGGAAATCTTGTGTAGAGCATCACACATTTTTTCAGACAAAGAAGTCACTACCTCACGAAAAAAAGATATTATCACATTATTGGACTCTGGGTTCTAGAAATCCAGCAAAGTAAGTATTGTATGAAAGCATGTTTTGCTCTGTGATGGGAATGGGAAGATTTGTGTCAGTGCTAGCTCAAGTTGGAGTATCAGAGTTCAGTCCTGTCCATAGCTTTGTCCCAGTCTATATCTGAACTATTTGACAAGTTACATGGTTGTGGTTTCACTTTCTGCAGTGTGGTCTCCTTACAATAGCACTTTTCTCATAATTACCTCAAAAGGTGTTTGAATATATGTTTTACTGCTATTTTTTCAACTTGCTGCTTCAGTCTGAAGTGTAAAAGCACTGAAAAGGAAAAATGTCATGTAGCTAATGATCCGGTAAGAGAATTTGCAGAACAGATTTGTTTTGAAATGTTTAGCCATTAGTGTCATGTACACATTCTGTTTAATACGTTAGGGCAATTTCTGGAGTGCATCATGCCAACCACTTATTACTGACATAAAGATGAAAAACTTTTCCCCATTCAGGTATTCAAGATACCCCTGTTGTGTCACTTCTAATCCTTTATTTTCCTCATTGGATTCTTCTAGTTACAGACCTGGTAGTTTCCTGGTGTTGTCTAAGATCTAGTTACCCAGAAGCAATTCTTTAAAGCCTGTAATTTTCCTATATGTAGCTGGGATTTATTCCTCCCCATATGCAGCAACTGGATCCTATCTTCATTAAATTTAAGTTGCCAGTTTGTTGTCCAGTCACTTATCATTGTAATGTCCTTCTCCATTTCTTTGCAACTGGCCTTTATTTTGGCCATCCTGTGTGATTTTTGAAGTGGGAAATTTTACTAGAGTAGCTCTGCTCTTTTATCTTAGGGGCTTTTAGACTCTTTTGATAATTATCAATCACAGTGATTTCTTCCATTATGTTGATTTGTTCTGTTGTTACATTTGTCAGCAATTCAGCTACAAAGGTGTCATGTCCTGTGTCTCCATTGTCTCATCCACATCCCATCCCGATTCACCCCCCCCACCCCCAAAAAACATTCTGTAATGAAACATAAAAAATATTTCATATTAATAGTGAATGAAAAAGAAAGTCTTGTGTAATTATCTTCTCTAGATATGAGATTAAGAGAGGTTCTTTGACCCTTTGACTGTCTAGAAACCTGCTTTTTCTCATGATTTTTGGAGAAGTATTTTATTGGTATCTTTTTGTTCATGGGTAGTGGTTTTTTGTGAGTTTTTTGTTGTATATTCCCTTAAGAGTTTAACTTTACATTTAATTTGCCAGACTGATTCTCTCTTCTGTTTGGATAAGCTTCAACTTCTGAACTATGTCAACACACTTCAAATAGATTTTCAGATGGTGGTGGTTATCTGGCTTTTCACGCTCTGATGTCTCTTTTGATACTGCAGAAATTGATGCCAAGTGCACTGGTATTGCTTGTAAATGAAGCAGTTAACCCATAGGGGCTGTCCAACAGTAGGAAATCTGATAAAATGTTATATTTCATGCTGGAGTGTAATTCCATGTTTTCACCTAGTACTAGGTCATAGCTAGATGAGCTGGTTTCTAGATCACAGAAAACAAGTAGTTGTATGAACAGGATTCTAATTTTCTAACTTTTGCAGATCCCTATTTTTAGAATTAACTCATTTATGGAGTGTTATGACCTTGTTCTTCCAATTGAGGAAGTGACTCTCTCAAAGTTTGTAGGATTGCCAGGTCCTGGAGTCCTTTATTTCTTTCAAATTTGCAAAGAGGTTCAAAACCCTGATCCTCTTATAGATGGATATATACACACAGGCATTGCACTGCCTTTGTAATGTTAAGAAAGAAAACAGTGTGCGTTCCAAAGGGTGCCAGTTTAGTATCATTCCAATTTTTACCAAATATTTTATTTTTGACAAATCTGCTGTTGCAATTTCTTAATAGTCTGTAGCATACAGGACAGTTCTCATTGTTGATCTGAGTTACTAAGAAAGAATTCTTTTCGGTAATTTCGGTGCTCTGAGGCGTTGTCTCTGCTGAATTGCTTACTTATACTTTTAAGGAATCTCCAGGGGAAGAATCAGTTATGGTGATACCTTCCATCAGCTTAATGATAAACTCTGTTCTAATGCATTCTTTGGCCTTATTTATACCAGCAATAAACGTGATTTTTAGGATCTACATGATGAAGACGTAACTCAGCAACCATTGCTCTGAAAGACTGCTAAAGTCCGTAAGAAGCAACAGTAATTTTGAATGGCTTTGGGTGATTCCTATGAACTTGGTTATTGTCACTCAGCAAATTATTTTCTCAAAAGATTTAAGAAAAATTGTGACAGTCACTCCTGAGGTTATATTTCACATATTGAAAATTTTCACTTTCCTACTTGTTTATGATTGTAGAATGTTGTTAGAGTTTCCATGTTCCTTTTCAAGGATGGCTCTCATGAACTCATGTGGAAGCTACATAACCAAAAAAGAGATTCTGCATTCTCCCTTGTGAAAGCCAACAAATTTTTGCATTGTATAAATCAAACACAAACAGGCAAACCAACCCACAAAACCAAATGTGCACACAAGGACTCCACAGACCACATCAGGCAATCCTGGAGGTTTTAAGATTTACCCGTGTTCAATAATTCTTTTCATGACGCTTCCATCAGCTTTGAAGGGTGCTACATTAAGGTTTTACCGTCTCAAGTATCACAGGTTTTCCTATGGAATTTGTGGCTTTCTTGTACTATGTTCTTCTACACTTAAGTGAGGCAGATAGCCTAGCATTTATTGCATCAGTTCAAATAGTTGCAGTACTTGAGTACAATTTCTTATTTGCGCATACCTGTGCCCTTCTTGATTCTCTTAGCTTAAGGTACTAGTGGCATTCCATTTAAATTAGGCTGCTGAGTTGTATAAATCATTTATAAACCTTGTTCTAGGAGCAGACCAAATCACATCTCCCAGATCCTGAGAGGTAAATTCTGAACTGAATGCTGAATAACCTCTCCTAGGTGCATTCTCATTCCTTGTTGAAAAGCTAAAAATGTATCTGTATTTTTCACCAAGGATAGCCTCAGTAATAGATGGGAGAAAGGAAGCATCACTTCAAGATAGTACAGCCCATTCCAGAAAGCCTTTGGCAGCCTCCCAGAATGTTTGCTGAGAAATATGCTGATATTTGGCATCTGAAGGGCAGCTGCTTGAAGTTCAGGAGATCATTTATCTTCTGTGCCTTAACTGAAACATCTACAGAACATACTGCATAAGTGATTTTGTGGTCAGGATTATTAGAGTTAGGGTTTAGGGTTCTGGCTTTCATCACATGAGTTACGTTTCACTTCAAGTTGTCTGTATTGGAAAATGCATGAACAGCCACTTGTTAAAAAGAAAAGCTGATTAATGTGGAGTTCTTCACAATGCATTTTTCATAATGCATCCTCTTTTTCCACTCTTTCCCTCTGCTCCAACTATGTAAGGCTTCTCTGAAAAACTCTCTTTCTGAAGAAGATCAGAGTAGTTGGTGCCATGTCATTGTATTCAAAAGTCTTAGAAAAATAAAATGAGTAGTGTAGGCAAAATCTTCTCCTGAGCTGACGGACTTTGTTTACTAGGTGTGAAAATGTACATGGGTAGCTGATTTTGATACGTAGATGCTTCATACTAAGTTTTTCCTCTGCTTTTTTTTTACTGGGAGAAGCTTTTAAAGTACATTTAGAAGATGAAGGAATTGATTTCCTTTAAAATCGTGAACAAGATATATGAAATACTTCAGTATATATGAAAAAAAAAAGTTATGGGTTGCTTTTTTATTATATAAGCAAAAAGTAGTACAATGCAAAGCATGCTTAAGGTTTGATTTTAGCATAATATCCACAGCTTAAGTAAGGCTTTTTTTTTTTTTTTTTT